>JAUTWP010093619.1:0-12082 GCA_033042655.1 Cyathermia naticoides
TAGCCCAGACTGCAGCTGGGTCCACTGAGAAGGATCGATCCGACGACCGAACGCTTCAAAGGCGGGCGCGCTACGCTATCGGCTACAGCCCGCTCTCGAGCTCTATACCAATCCCAACATATATTCCATTGCTGTATCACAAATAAAATAATAATTAACTACACATAGGCGGACCAGGGGCCTGACAGTAGCCCGCCCCCTAAAATTCGCGATGTTTCTATTTGTTTACGTTGGAATATTTTTCGGGAACGTTTGTGGCACTTAGGCTCATGTCATCGCGGCCCACCTAAATGGATTTTCTCGATCAGCCACTACAAGTGTATAATGAAATCTTAGCAGAACCTGTTACCTATGTCCATTAACAGTAATTTATATCTGTTTCATATAATTTCTATTAGTGGCTAATATTAAGTAGACGTGTAAAAGGAAATATAATTAGCATATGTTACATATATCACATTAACAATAATTAAAATCTCATTTTATTGCTACGTGACAAATAAACTGGTAATTAATACATTTTTTAATGAATGCATAACACATTTTGAATAATGATAATTATGTACACAAGTATTAAATGTAGAAAAAAATTGTTTTCTAAGGTCAGGCCATGTGGTTTAACGTCTACGTTCAGATCCAGGCTGTTGTAGCAGACGCCTCTCCTAGGCACAATTTATGGTATTATCCATCCACCGCGACAGGAAAAAAGGGGTGAGAGAGAGTAGAAGGGAACACGGTCACACTTACGGAAACAAGCGAGTTTCCGCTAGCCCAGTCTTGCGACTGGAGTGTGGGTGATGGTGCATCTGCGTTTTGAATTCTTTAAGATAATTATGCCAAATTTGAAAATTGGTGTGCAATTGTTTTGTTGATGGAAATTGGCGGGTTTTGAAAAATAAATGGTGACGTATTATTTTAGCCGTTTTTGTATTGAGGCAAAGGCAAGGCTGCCATACAGGAGATATCTCTGAAGTGCTGCCTCTTGGTCAGGGAGGTGTTGAAGCGTTCATTTCTTGCTGTAATTCTTCTTTCCGTGATATAATCATTCTGTCTTGTCTTTTCACCGTCTTTCTTGCTCGTTTGTCGCGTGCTATTTACAATTCAACAACTATGATTGACCCATAGCATATGACATACTATGTGCAGGTTAAACATCATAATTAAACTATAATATAGTAGTAATAACCCAAAAGCAATGTTTTGCTGTATTACCCCTGAAAAGCAAAGACAAAATGGTGGCTAAACATATTAAACATTTCAGTGTTGGCAGTTATAGACAGATCCCAGCCAAGGAAAAGGTATTTTTTTCCTGTCAGTTTTCTCAACGGTTTCATCATTCTGAATATATGCCTTTTGAAATTAGCTTTTGGGCCACCTATATTTTGACATCAAATCCAAGATGGCGGTCACAATTCAAAATTCTTGAAGGATTTCTGGAGTAAATTGCTGCATTTCTAAGAGATAGATGGTGCCCCATTTAGTTTAGTTTGCATGGTCATACCTTAAGAAAAATTGAAGTATTCTTCGGAAGGCATAAACACAAATCCTTCATTCTGAGCACTTACATACAGCAGGAGAATGCACATCATGTCTCTATATTGTCAACAAACCTGTGGCGTCGTTAAACAAAACAAACTTTACTTTTTAACTACCGGAGCGGGATGTAGCTCAGTCGGTAGCGTGCCCTCATTTGAAGCGGTTGGTTGTGGTATCGATGTTTCTGAGTGGACCCATCTACAGTTTGGGCTATTTTCCATTCCAACCAGTGCTCCACTACTGGTTCAACAAAGGTATGTCATGTCCTGTCTGTGGGAAAGTAAATATAAAAGATCCCTTGAAGGCTATGTGGCGGCAGCGGGTTTCCTCTAAAATGTGTCTAAATGACCATATGAATGACGTCCAATAACCAATGATAAGATAAAAATCAATGTGTTCCAGTGGTGTCGTTAAACAAAACAAACTTTACTTTTTTATTGAAAAAATTACTCACAGAGTACAATCACACTTTAATTTTAGATTTGGTTAAAGACATGATTTTAGTTAACGAAAAAGTAAAGTTTGTTTTATTTAACGATGACACTGGAGCACATTGATTTTTAACTTATTGGACGTCATTTATATCATAATTTTGACACATTTTTAGAGGAAACCAACTGCCGCTACATACGCTATTCTTTTCAATAAGCAGCAAGTGATTTTTTATATGCACTTTTCCACACAGGACAGCACATACCACAGCCTTTGTTGGACCAGTTGTGGAGCACTGGTTGGAATGGAAAATAGCCAAAACTACAGATGGGTCCACTGAGAATGATCGATATGACAAACGAACGCTTCAAAGGTGGGCAGACTACCGACAGCTACATCCCGCTCATTTTAGCTAAATTTTCGGCTAACGGTATTTTTCATCTAGGGCGAGTCCTGATAACTACAGGTGGGGTTTTTTACAGTCAGATAATAAAACAAAGAAATTAATGTTTCTTAAATGCCAACCCAGTACAACCATTCCTTTGATAAATTGTGATTGTCATTGGTAAATGAAAAATCATTCAGAAAATTTGACAGAAAAAACATTTGCAATCACTAGCCCAAATTCCTCACCAAAAAATTGATTTTTATATAACGTTTTAACTTATAATTTTTAAATATTGTGAACACACTTTTTTATATAAATAAATTTTAAAATAAAACAACGATATAAAAATGCCTGCGTTCACTGTAGACAGGAATTTGCAGACGGTCAATAAAAGTACTCTCTGAGTGGTGTCAATATCACAAATATAAGAAATCATTTCAGAATATCTTTTATAAGCAACTGTGAAGCATTAATGCAAACAGTTATAATGTAATAATCCAAGACCCCTGCCTAAGCGGCCATTTAAAAGGTGTCAAAACATAAGACAATAAACAAAGCAATTCACAACATGTCTGGTTTAATAATTGGTTATATCAAAACATTAATTAAATTCTGGAATTGCTAATCCGAATAGAAATCGTCAATCTCGCTTACTTTTTCTATCATGTGACCTAACGGCTAAACTACCAATGACAAGACATTTCATTAAACATATTTCTTGTTTATAAAAGTGAAACAAAGGCTGAAAGGGAACAAGTGTGAGTAAAGATTGTAGAGGTAACTGGTTTCTCCATCACATTATCTTTATCACAAAATAATCTTGAAGAATTGCAGTCAGTTAGCCTTTCATCGCTGACAAATTGGTTTCAAAATCTTAAATTAAAGCCTTGTATTAGCATAAATGTTACAGGCTTTTTAAAAAGGGTGGTCAATGTTAATCAATAATGACTTGTATTTCAAAAACTGGTAAAACAGAAATTATTTTCAATAAATTTGACTTTGAAAGTTCAATGTCCAAAGTAAACTCTTTTTTGTCCATCACCAGTGATTTATTAATTATTTCAATAAATGTAAAACAAAGATACCAAATTTTGAATAAAATGTTCAATTATCATGTGGCCTATAGTATTCATGAAGTAGCATGGTGATTAAACATACATTGATACAGGGGAATTAACTCATGTAATGTGTCCACAACAATCAATTAACAGTGCATACGGTGCAAACAAAATGAGGCATACATTTGACACTACAAAATGTAAATAGCAATAGCATTTGCTGTACATACATATCATGTATTCACCTGTCAAGTGAAAACAAGTCTGCACATACTGAAAAAATACACATGCGCGAAATGTAAAGTCAAATGACAAAATGGAAAAAATTAGAATGTAAAGGGTAAGTTAAATAATAATTTTTTAAACAGTAAAATGTGACCGATGGTACATACGTATATAAAACTAATTAAAATAGTTTATATCCTGCCAATATGCACGTGTAATTGTCTTTTAGAATTCACAAAACGGTGCAAAATGACAGCAAATAGGCTGCTTCCCCGCTGGCAAATGATGGAATGAGGTCGCACGGCTCTTGTAAAATTGCAAAAATAGAGCTTGAAAATTTCTGCACGCGAGCTTTTAGCCAAGGTTAAAGGATTCATAAAATGCCCATCTATATAAGTTATATATACTTTCTTTAACATTTACCTGTGAAGGTGTCAATTCTTTTGTAAATGTCCCCGTATCATGTACGCCATTAAACAATAACAAGTGCCGCCATTTGCAATGGCAATAACACGCATGCGCAATTGTCATAAGAATTCTGGGAGTGATGTTGGTCAGGGGTGGCGCTAGTTGGAGATCATCAAAGGTCAAAGTCGGTAAAGAGGTCATATGACCTGAGAAACAAGCGGTAGCTTACTTAAAGTTATTATTTTTATTTAATTTTTAAGTTTTGCCTAAACTAATTTAATATTTTGTTTAAAAAGAAGTTGTATAATATAGTATAATTTCTTATATAAAAAATTTCAATTTTCAATAATCTAGTGGTAGGCTAGTCTAAAAGATTTGACGCAAAATTTGTTAGACAGCCTAGGGCTACCCTACTTAAAAAAAATCATAACTAGAATTCGAATGTGTTCTTGTTTTAAATAAAAAGAGAAGAAAACAAGAACATCCACGTCTACCCCACAAGCCATAATAATAAAATAAGGGAATGGGGTATTAATTAACCCACCATTACCCAGAAGCGGTCTAAGGTGGACCCCCCTTAAGTTTTTTCTTCTTCTTCTTCTTCTTCTTTACGTTGAAGAATCCTAGCTTCGACTTACAAAAAGGTCTGGTCTTGCATATGATCGATGTTATACACTTAAAAGTCCTACAGGTATTTTTTACTAATTTTTTTTTATTTGTCATTTTCTGGATCCGCGACTGTTATCAGTCGCTCTGGTTGCAAGACAGAGAAGTGGATTTGGATATCTTGAAGGGGGTATGATCCATCCATCCTTTCTCTCTCTCTGTCTGTGTGTCTCTTTCTTTCTCTCTCTCTCTCTCACTCTCTTTCTCTTAAATTCTGGGTGAGTTTGCAGGCGCGCGCGTGAGTATGTGTGGGGTGGTGGTGGGTGGGTGGAGAGGGGTGTTACGGGACACCCTCTTGCAATTAAGATGAATGGATTGCTTTTAAATGTTACAAATTTATGTCTTCGATAAAACATCCACCCACACTATAGGGTGTTTCAGAATTCAGAACGTACTGGCGCTTCTAAGCAGTTCTCAACATTCTTTGTTGCAAAACAAATTTAAGACCCCAGCCTTGCGGGCTCTAGTTTGGAATTTCATTTTGAACGTAGTCTTGTTAAATGAAGAATTTTGGATGGCATCTGATCTTGGGACAGTACAATAGAGTGCTAATATTTCCTCTTTACTGAACGGTAAGCGACGAGGTGTTAATGTTAATACTTCCGTTCAAACAACCAGTGACACTGTCAACATATAATCTCTTGGGTTTTTTCTTTTTATTTCTTTCCTTATATTCATCTAGAAAGGCAGATTTGTATTATTTTGTTTCCAAGATTTTGTGTCAAGCGCATTTTTATATTTATTTATATTGTAAGTTGTAGCCTATAATTTATTGTAACCCATAATCGTGTTTTTGTTCTTATCTTTTTCTGTGTTTACCTCCATGAATCTCCCATACTCTAGATATCTCCCTCTCTCTCTTCTTTCTTTCAATTTTTCACTCTCTAAGTGGTAGAGAATTTAATTAAAATTCTATATTTGATAAACAAATATAGGTGTATTATCTATTAAATGCAAATCGCAAAATGTAGGGGTGGCCCAGGCCACTGTCCGGCACTGGGTCCCCTTTAGATCCGCCTATGTGATAGTTGCAGGTTCTTAGCTAAACATCGTTAATTTTTATATTTATGCTACTATATTATTACGTTTCATACATGTATGAACATATATTATTTTGTCTTTTATATGATCCATAATTATATGGAAATAAATTATTGATTGTTGATTTATATTTAATATAAAATAATTTCACTTTTATTATATATTCAACATATTTGATATACAGTGACAGATCTAGGGGCAGGGCTTCTGCGGGCCCCTCTAAATTTTGCCTAAAAAAATTACGTTGGAAATATTTTCTGGAATGTTTGTGGCACCTAGGCTTGTTATTGCCCCCCCACCCCATCTCCCCTCCAAATGGAATTTCCGGATACGCCACTGATATACTTGTATTCTCATAATCCCTCACCTCCATGACCCCCACCACCCACTCTCCTAAATTCACTGTGACGTGCCTGGTGACATCATTCAAGAAAATACGTGTTTGGGGACACACGTCACATGTCAACATCACAGTAATAATTTTATTTAAATGCATGGTCAGCAAAACTTGGGAAGAGTTGTCGATCTTTATTCAAGCAGGAACACGCTATCGCACTGTTTAATATATGACGTCACAAGGGGGTGTTTCCGCATGGCAGTCGTGTTTTGACATGTCGGTCATCTCATGTATATAAATACAGAACTTAAGGTGGAATCTCATCATATGATCACTGACAACATGAGCGCTCGATCTAAAACTCTCAAAAGGAAGGCTGTGGAGAATACCGCGTTGATAGCAAAGAAGGCTAGGGGTGAAACAAACTTGAATAATCACTTGAAATGGGCACAGGCAGGAAAGGAATTAAAAGGCCTGCACCCGTTAATATGTCTAAGCTCCGACTCTCTACCTGGACGAACGAAGGTTGTTGGTTTTGACATAGATTATACAGTTATCAAAACAGCCAGTGGACAGAAGTTTGCTAATGGTATGATGTTAACAACGTATAATTACCGGTAATAATAAATATACAGCAGTCTTCCGTCGGGTCGATCCTTCTCAGTGGACCCAATCAGTGCTCCACAACTGGTTCATCAAAGACCGTGGTATGTGCTGTTCTGTCTGTGGAAAAGTGCATATAACAGATCCCTTGCTGCTCATCAAAAAGAGTAGCCTATTTGGCGTCAGCGGGTTTCCTCTGAAGAAATGTGTAAAAATTACCATATATGAATGACATCCAATATCCGATGATGAGATAAAATGAATGTGCTCTAGTTGCGTCGTTAAATAAAACAAACTTCTTTTTTTCATGGCTACATGTCCACAATTTGCTCTGGTTTCATTGATTTCCGAAAATAAAAATAAAAAGTGCCCCACCGTGCCAATTTTCAGAAAAGTTCCAGACGAGAAACATGTTATTTCTTTTACTTGGCCTTACCCATAAGTCAAACAACTTTAAAGTTTGAGCTTTGTACTTTCTTTATTACCGTAGTATAATTAGAGGCAATAATCGCAAGAATTTCACTGATCCATTAAACAAAATATGCTACTCAGACCAAGTCAGTCAATGCTAAAAATTAAAAAATCTCTAAAACAAATTCTCCAAAGCAGATTTGAGCAGATTCTGGATATGTTGTTCTACTAAAAATTCAGTTTCTAATGATGCCAAATTCATTTCTTTATCATTTTTTCCATGTTCAACTTTTTTTTGGGGCTTCAACGACTAGCCTAGTCATTGAACTCTATCCTACTTAATCAAAAGCTTTGGAGTTTTTAAAAATATGTAACACAAATCATGGAGTCACACTCATGATACTGATGAACCCTTATTAACTTTGTTAGATAAGAAGGATGAAGTATGTAGATTATTATTTTGATAATAATTATAAATATATTTTTATTAATATTTAATTATATATTTTTATTTTCAATTATTTTGTTCACTTTTATAATAAAAAAAAACTATTTAAAGTGGCAGTGTTTTAAAAAAAAATATTAAACCATTTAGAATATATCTTGTATGTTTGTTTGATGTGCATCATGCTCCATTTTTATGACACAACAATCTGCTGTACCATATTTAGGTCATGTGAATAGCACTACGACTTAGCTATGGTGAACAGCTGGCATGTCACCTTGCCGATTTATAGTGTATTTTGCGAGATCTAGTTATGATACAGCAATTCGTTACATCAGAAGAATGGAGCATGGAGGGCATCAAACAAACATACAACATATATTCTAAATGGCTAAATATTTTTTTTTAAACCAGACACTGCCACTTTAAAAATATTTATAAAAAATGATTATAGTGATTGTCTATTGAATATAGATCTAGTAATATTGTAAACATAACAATGTGTAATGTTGCAGGTGCTAAGGATTGGAAATGGTGGGATGATGCTGTTCCGACAAAAATGAAATCACTTGATGCAGAATGTTACAGAATTGTGTTCTTCACTAACCAGGCTGGCATTGAGAAGAACAAAACTAAACCTAACGATATCAAGGACAAAATTGAAGATATTATTAAACAGCTGGATATTCCCATTCTGGTTAGTTGTCTTAATTATTATTATATTAATGCAGGGAAGAATATTTCAAAATGTCAGGTAACCCGAAGTCAGTTAACATGGTTTTTACCTAGGTTCCCTATTGTTCGGCTACATGAATGATGTTTGTGTAACCAATGAGTTACCTAATTGGTTACATGAAAGTTACATTGATCTTAAATTTTAAAGATAGAAATTTTAGCTAAAACTTTTATAACATAAAGTTGAAAAAAAAAAAAAAAAAAATGTTTTAATAAAACAGTTTCAAACATCTTTTTGTGAACACTTCCTTCCTGTGACAATAAAGTTTGCAAGTTTTAACAGAATGATACAGTTCACCACGTAACCGAATGGGTGTTTGGATGAATTTACTTTGCGTAATCTACACACGAACAGAACAATAGTTCGCTTGAAATAATGTGCTCTGTAATGTTTAATTAATTAGTCACTAGCCCTCAATGTACTAATCAATAGGTGATTGTATAGATTTTGTAATCAATTTTCTTTTATTTAATAAGCCCTAAACCAAAAATTGTTGTTTTTGGGAAAATAAAAATGTGGAAAACTCTTTATATTTAATATTTAACATGTTTTATACCCATGAAATAACATCCTATTTCAGCGCCATTAAAATATTATGTTATGCTATTTTTGTCAAAATTTGCAGTTAAAGTGGTTGAGAATAGACCAAATGTTTTTGTTTTGTTTTGCTTGATTTTTATATTTTTTGGGGTGTAGGGGGAAATCAGTATATTATGTTATAAGATTGGAAGGAGTGACTGGAAATAATAACAGCCTAGAACCTTGGTAATTGGGACCAATTTGAGTTAGATTTTGGTCAGCAGTATACTAGTAGTTAGACAGTGATACCTATATAAGCAGTAGTGGATCCAGAAAATCATGTCCTGTGTAGGGTGTCCGGCAACGCGGACATCGTGCCCAGGAGGTACGTGCTTGAACACTTATTTAGTGATGTAACCACGTTAAAAAAAATTCCATTCCATTCCAGAAAATCCATTGGGCGGAGCCAAATGACAAATTACAAAAATTGTGTCAAAAATACCTGTAAATGCCTGATGTAATAATACATTGTTATGATTTCATCATGACTAACAAATTAAAACATTGTGTTTCACTTGTATCTTTGGATTCTCCAAGGTAATGAAAAATATATACTAACACCCATAGGAAATGCAACACCGATTTTTTTCAGATTTCAAAATCCAAAACATGTAACATCAATCATGATGCGATTCTATGAAGTAATGGAACAATTCAATGCAAAGTCCTGAGATTGATTCCCATAAGTCACACCACCAGTGAAACAGATCATGAAAACACAATAAGTGTGGTAATTCGTGTGAATACAACACTGCATGTTTACAGTGTTTTGCACATGCATTCCCTACAACCGACCTCAAATCATATTCAATGGTATTAGGGGGTGCGCAGAAATTTTGTGATGCCACGATTGTCCAATGGAGAATTAGAAATGGCATTAGGAATGCTAATGAGTGGTTGATCCCAACGATAGCTTGCCAGAGTGTTCCATGTGGCACCATCAACAATTATCAGGATGCAGCAGTCACCAGCAGACAGGAAGTGTTCATGATCGACCACATCCAGGTCCACTTCCGGTTACGACTTCACGTCAGAACAGAAACATTATCCAAACCCACAACCGTAACCATTTCATACCTGCTTTCATATCTGCTTTGACGGTGATACAATGAGTGCAAATGGCTGGGATGGCGTGTTGACGTCCATACAACGGCAATATCCTCATGCAACATTACAGAACTGCTAGAGTGCAGTTTGCACTGTAGCATGGACGTCAACCACCACACTTCTTCAACACGTGGGTGGTTTCGGATGCATCAAGGTTGCATAATGCGTGTGCATTAAACTGGTGTTGGATTTTCCATCAATTAATTATCTACCCTATCAACTTTAAAGTCGGTGTTGCATTTCATATGGGAGTGTAGGTAGCGGGATGTAGCTCAGTGGATAGCATGCCTGCCTTTGAAGCGGTCGGTCGTCGGATCGATCCTTCTCAGTGGACCCAGCTGAAGTTTGGTCTATTTTCTGTTCCAACCAGTGGTCCACAACTGGTTTATCAAAAGCCATGGTATGTACTGTTCTGTCTATGGAAAAGTGCATATAAAAGATCCCTTGCTGCTTATAGAAAAGATTAGCCTATGTGGCGGCAGCAGGTTTCCTTCTATAAAGTGTGTCAAAATGACCATATGAATAATGTTCAATAACCGATGATAAGATAAAAATCAATGTGTTCCAGTGGCGTCGTTAAACAAAACAAACTTTACTTTGTTCACGTAGGACGAACGATGTGTACCTATTTAGAGAGACTGATGGTATAGAACGACTTCATTCAGCATTACTGTACTTGGACGTAATTTTTAAATTGTACCAGTTTACATAGAAATCCGGGATAGACAAATCCTTGTTTACACAGAAATCTTGATTAGACAAATGTTGGTTTAGACAGAAATTCGGATTAGACAAATGTTGGTTTAGACAGAAATACGGATTGGACAAATGTTGGTTTAGACAGAAATTCGGATTAGACAAAATGTTGTTTTACTGGGTCAATTGTCGAAGATACTTCTTGGTGTGAACACTTGGATGAATGTTTACGTACCTGGCTGGCAAGGGCGAAATAGTGTGTTTATTTCTTTTGCATCTCAGCCATCACAAGTAAATTAGGTTTACGATTAACAGATTTGCGGCCATTTTGAAAAATGGCTGCTACGGTTTTCATAGGTAGTTGCTGACCTGGATCCATAATTTTATCTTGAACTATTCAGAATAGGTCAAAGATTATGTGTACCAAATTTGACACTTCTACTCAAAAGTGCAGGAATCGATAAAAAATTAGTTGAGGGAGCTGCACTAATAAGAACACAATGGGGTTAGAAAATAGTTCAAGTACGCCTCCCTCGGGCATCTATGTCGAGTTCTCCCACTGGAATGCCCATGGCAGGAAACTGGACCAAGAGCTGTGAAGTCAGATTTGTAGTAAAATAAGATTTCCAAAATAATAAAGGTTTTAAAAGCCTGTTTAATTTTTAATGTAGTGAACTGAAATATATGGCCGTTTTCAGGTCAATTTGGAGGGGAAAAAACAGCCTTAAATTTTGAATTTTAGCAGTTCATGCATTGTCCAGCCATCTCCACTAACCAAGAAAGAGCTTCCATTATATATACACACGTAAATGTTGCCCCTTCCTTAACTACACGACAAAAGGTCGTACACGAAAACAATAACCTGTAGCCATTTTCTTTTATCAAAGCCATTCTGCAATCTACGCTTTTTAATTCCGCCTTTATTAGTGGCAGCATCAGAGAACTGCAGACTGTTACAAAGCAACAGTGTTATATCCACCACCGCCCCTAGCAGCACAGCAAAATAACGTCGAAATCGTTTTATATCTTATGAGGTGTTTTGGGCGCCGATAGCTAGTAGCTAGCGAGTATAATCATTACTGGGAGAAACGTCATTGAATTCGCGGATTTCCGCAGGCCCCCTCATGGCGGAGATTTCTAAGGACAAACACAGCTGTTTCAGTTCAAACTTGATACGGCAATAATTATAACCCGTCATTTGCACATCTAAGGTTATGAGTTGATATGTCGTACCATCCCGGTGTAATAGGAATAGAAGTCCGCAGGAAAATAGGTCCGACATGATGTAAAATGCTATAGGCATAAAGCATGTAAGTAGGTACCACCTGCTTTTTTTCCTAGTGGTTCTGGTTTTCTCTTCAGGATAACTTACTATTTGAGCTGACACCTATGACTTGTATTTAATCTTGTAGAG
>JAUTWP010093730.1:0-12082 GCA_033042655.1 Cyathermia naticoides
GGACAGAAACTCTGGCGGAACGTCGGAGCTTGTGCCCACGACAGGCGTGCTTGAACACTTCTGTGATGTAAGCACGTAAAAACTTTTGCCCATGCCCATGCCCTTTTCGGAAAGAGTAGCCAATGTGGCGGCAGCGGGATTCCTCTAAAAGAAATGTGTCAAAATTAACATAATTATATGATTGACGTTCAATAGCCGTTGATAAGATAAAAATCAATGTGCTCTATTGGTGTAGTTAAGTATGCAGTGTCATTTTTTAAATATTTGACCATTTAGAATATATCTTGTACGTTTGTTTGAGGCGCATCACGCTCCATTCTTCTGAGGCAATGATTTGCTGCATGTTAATTAGATCACGCGAAATACATTACAAATCGGCGAGGCGACCCGCCAGCTGTCCGCCATCGCTTAGTCGTAGCGCTATTAACGTGACCTAAATAATGGTACAGCAGATCGTTGCGTCAGAATAATGGATCGTAGTGCGCATCAAACAAACGTACAATATATATTATAAATGGTTAAAAAAAATTAAAACCAACACTGCCACTTTAAGTAAAACAAATTTACCACCCATCTATCACAAAAAAGTTATTTTGTTTTGATCATGTTTCTGTTTTCACTTTCTATTCCAGTTATGACCTAAATGCGCTAAACTTTTTTATATCTATTTTGTTTCGCGTTCATGACGTCATTCATTGTTGTGTTTTATTAAATTTAACAGTGACGAGATAAACAAGTGGGTTGAAGGATATAAATTACAAAGCAACATTAAAGGGAAGTAATTCTATATCCTTAACCTAGATCTCTTAATAAAAATGTCTTTAAGAACTTTGATTAACAATGATGCAAAACATGAATGATATATGTCAGTGCACCTTTTTAAAAAGTGGAGAAAAAAATATGCATTGTGTAATAGCTAATTACTTCATTTAAAGGGACTAGAAACGTATTTTCAGGTATTAACTGATGTGTCAAAACACATACAATAAATCTTTGTTGGCTACATCGGATATTTCCTTAACCAACTGGAAATGTTCGTGCTCAAACTCTACCACGTACGTATGACAATCAAAAAACCCAAAAACAATTTGAAGTCAATTTTTAAAAAGTTTCTTTAAGTAATTTGCAGAAAGTTCATGATTTTATATGCACTTTCCATAATTATAATCCTTGAAAGGAATTAATACAACCAAAAAATACGTTTCTTGCAAATTTAAGGACAAATTGATGAATTCATCAAATGAAGAAAAAAATACTCAAAAGTGACACCATATAGATACAGTAAAAAGTAAAGTTTGTTTTATTTAACACAACTAAAACACATTGATTTTTATCTTATTATCGGCTATTGGATGCCAACCATAATGGTAATTTTGACACATTTCCTTAGAGGAAACCCTCCTTCGCCACATAGGCTACTCTCTCTAATAAGCACTTTCCCACAGACATGACAGCACATAGCACGACCTTTGATGAACCAGTTGTGGACCACTGGTTAGAACGGAAAATAGCCCAAATTGCATATAGATCCACTGATATATAGATACAGGCGTAGGCCTACAAGAAATTAAACTATTAACCGGACTCGACGGTGCAGTGCTTAAACTATCGGACTTCAGACTGATCAGTTCTGAGATCGAAAATTAATCAAGCAATGGGATTTTTAATCTTAGTATCGGCTCCAACCCATAGTAAATACTCCGCAAGTCTCAATGAGAAATTGTAACCACTAACACCGACCAGTGTTTCCCTAACTGTTTTAAGAAAGGCCATAGATTGTGCTATCATTTCTGTGGGAAAGTGCATGGTTTTTTAAAATATATCTTGCTGCTTGTCAGAAAGTGTCCCCTATGTGGCAGGAGAAAGTTTCTTCTCTTCTACCAACATTAATATATGTCCTGGACAGATATATTAGGAAGCAGTGTGCCCATGACAGCGTGCTCGAATCTTAATTGGATGTAAGCACAAAAATAAGTATGTTGTAGCCGATACTGAAATAAAAATCCCATGTGTCGAATAAGTTTCGATCCAGCCTTAACCACATGACCACCGAACCCGTTGTTTATGCACATAGGCTATATCTACTAGCTGTAAGTCAAGTCATTACGTTTAACATCTACATTCAGAACAACTTGTTGTAGCAGACGCCTATCTTGGACTAGTTGTAGAATAACGGCTAGACTATATGTACGATCATTTCAGTAAGCATGCTCTTTACTTCCTGACGCTATTTTCCATTCCAGCCCATAATTAGAGTAAGAAAGTCTATGGTATGTGATGTACAGTAAGTGGAAAAGTGTATTTAAAATACCCGTTGTCGTTATTTTTCTGAAGGCAATATGCCGTAAATACCATGCTTGATACCTAATAACCTCTGATTAAACACATTTCAAGGGTGTCTTTAAATATACATTTCTTTCCTTTCCATTTCAAATTAATGAAAACCCTAATGCTTTGATGTACCATAACGTTTGTTATTACAGCCTGTCTCTGAATGTAGACGTTAAACAACCTAACATGACGAGATAAAAAGTAAATTTTGTTTAATTTAACGACGCCACTAGAGCACATTTTTTTTTTTATCTTATCAGCGACTATTGGACGTCATACATAATGGTCATTTTGACACATTTTTAAAGGAAACCCGCCGCCGCCACGTATGCTACTCTTTTCGATAAGCAGCAAGGGGTCTTTTATATACACTTTCCAATAGACAGGACAGCACATACCACGGCCTTTGTTGAACCAGTTGTGAAGCACAGGTTGGAACGGAAAATGGCCCGACATGACGAGATGTGCGATTCTTCACGGCACTGACCTTCATGTCATGCCAACTATCTAGACGAAGTGTTTGGGAGTGTATTGACACATCTTTAGGTTAACCTTGGATGTTTTTTTAATCATTTCTAATCAAAATAGTCCATACCTTGTACTGATAGCGACATGTGAAGTGAAAATGTGATATTTTCAAAAAATATGGTTATGTGCACTCTGACGTCATACCTGGTCGTTACCGTAGGTGCGTTTGTGATAACCGATATTTCTGACCTTGTACTGTTGAGATGTGAAGACGACGTGGGTACTACTGCACCTGTCTTTTACAAACTCTCACCAGATGGCAACATTCTACAGATTAAACAGGAATGTATGGGTCGAAGTATATACAAACATAAAACAAATTGTTTTAGAGCAAGACGTAGCTGAAGCGGTAGCGTGTCCGCCTATGAAGAGGATTAACGTCTACGTGCAGAGCCAGGCTGTTATAGCAGATGCCAGAAGTCGGTCATCAGATCCTATATTTTTATACAAACATAAAATGTTTTTAATGCGATAAAAAATCTAATCGCTAAAGTTGATAAAAATCATAACCAAAATTTAAAGATCTATATCAGCGTAGAATGCTAAATTATTAGCTCTCAGAATGTAGGCTGCTAGGAACTGAGATCGAAACACATGAACATTTCAACATCAGCAGTGGCTCCAACCCAAAGTAAATGCTCTGCAAGTTTTAGTAGGAAGATGAATACGATGTGCACCGACCAGTGGTCCATAACTGGTATACGAAAGCTCATGGACATGGTTTGTGGTATCCTGTTTCTTGGAAAATGCATATCAAAAATCCCTATCAGGTATATTGAAACAAGAAGACTATTTCCTTTCTTCTAACATTAACATCTGTCCTTGACAGACGATCCAGGAATCGGAGTTCTGTGCTCACGACAGCGTGCTTGAACCTCAACCGGAAGTAAACACGAACATACGATTTTTCGGTCTACCACGGCGATATAAACGGAATTCAAATCCGCCAGAAATACAAGTTCACTCTGGTAACTCAGTCAAAGTATTTTTAATTGACTTAACTGCCCGCACTGAATAAATTAAATTAGTTAATCACGTATTGTGTACACCTGGTAGTCAAAAATCAGTTCAAATGACCCAGAAGCCAGGATGTGACGTCAGTTAGGCTGATTGAGTTTGATTGATTGACGGACTTCCACCATCATGCCGATATTTACGAGTTGCCCCGAAGTCTTTTCAATGTGTAGCCGGATATTGATCAAGAGAAAGAATGTCACCGCAAAGCTGTGTCGCAGTATAGGACGGTTACAAGGTGTAAATATAATTAAACCAGATTCTGTACACACCTTTTATAGTCTTACGTCAATCGACCTTAGCTTTCTAGGTCATTTCAGTAAAGTTTTTGGATAACAGAATCTGACTGAATTTCTTCGTACGTGCTAGATGCAATTCATAGTAGGTCCTAATAAGAATGTACCTAACAAAAATGTGTGTGTTTTTGTTTGTTGGTTTAGTTTTTTTACTTCAAAATATGCTAATTCTGTTTCAAAATTAGGATAATTAAAAATGGCGATATCTAAAGACCTTTCAACAGAAAAATTAAAATTCTGTTGAAAGGTCTTTAGACATCGCCCATGGTGCACTGTTTGAACCCCACCCTTACTTGCCATAATTTCTTTTTATGTTCTGCCCCAGTTGTTTTAACCTCGACCAGCCCTAGTAATATTTGATTGATTAATTGATTGGTGACATATTTTATTCACTAAATTAAAAAGGTCGGGCACACACAAGTTAAATGATTAATTCATTGGCAAATATAAGTATTGGCATATTGTAATACAGTTATTATTCCAATCAGCATTATGCTGTGTAAAATATCTGGCTTCCCGCTATTAAAACAGACGAAGATATTTTAACTTTCTTTTCTAATCACAATTCTGCCACTCAAATTTCCTCTTATAAGTCTGTGTAAACTCAGTAGGCCTCAATTACTGAGAAACATGAAATATATGCTAACAACAAACACAAAACCTCAAAGTTATTATTTGTGCAAGCTAACATTATTCATCAATACGTTGGTAGATTTTCGGTTAAAAATAAACGAAAGAAAATATAACAATTATCGTTTTGCTGTTTGTTCATTCCATCGCTATTAATATTTTATTTACAAACGAACACCAATAGAAGAAATGGCGCCGTGATATTGTATTTTATTTACCCAGCATAAACTGATTAAGCCAGTGTAAATGTTCTATACGGAAAATAGAAGTCTTTTAAAGTGATTGATAATATTCACTAATCACATTTTGATGAAAAGTAAAGTTTATTTTGTTTAACGATGCCTCTGGAGCACATTGATTTTTATCTTATCAACCGTTACTTGATGTTGTTCATATGGTAATTTTGACACATTTCATTTAGAGGAAACCCTCTGCCGCCACATAGGCTACTCTTTTCGATAAGCAGCAAAGGATCTTTTGTATGCACTTCCCCACATACAGGACAACACACACTACAGCCTTTGATGAACTAGTTGTGAACCACTGGTCCGTACGGAAAACAGCACAAACTGCAGCTGGGTCCACTGAGTAGGATCGATCCGACGACTAAATAACGATGCGATAGTAACATCAAGATACCAGTCTATGGAACATATCTGTCTATGCCAAAATCTGTCTCTAACAATACAATATTTGAAAAAGATGAAAAACGTCCAGAAGCAAATATCCTCTTTGAAAAATGAAAACAATCTATGCAAATTTAATACAATAAAAAGAGACGACAATATAAATATTATTGTATATTTTATTCAATTGTATTAAAATATGTTATCAATTATACATACATAGTAACTTTGCATATATACATTTATGTAATAAAAAAGTAAACCGTACAAATTAATACATGACTGATTCAAATAAAACAGTTTTTGTATAGATCTACATCTACGTTAGATTATTATATTTATATATACGGTATATCTTAATTCTAATGAAGTACTAACAGTATTTCTCTATAAAATGTTCAACACAGCCTGGTCAAAAAATTATCAATCAAATATTTACCAATACTAGTATTCAAAGGTCTGATGCAGATATTACACCTAACAATCAAAATCAATACCAGTCTTACTATTAACCAAATAACTGGTCTGAGATTATGGCCGTTTTCTCTGTTCAGAAATCAGGCGCCAAATTCATAAAAGGCAACTAACTTAGTTGTTTGCTAAATGTTAGCAGCATGCTAATGAGTTAGAGGTACTCCTGATCGACTAGGTTTAGCAAGCAACTTAGAAGCTTGCTATCATTGGAAGTGTTTTATGAATAACACTTAGCAACAAACTAGAGTTAGAAGCCATTTTAGCAACCAACTAGGCTTAGCAGGCTTTTATGAATTTGGTCCCAGGGCCCTATATACATGTAGTATTGGAAATGTCACATACACAAATAAATATAAATAGTTTATAATATATAATTTGCTGAGACAGCACATTGTGCTAGTATACAATATTGTGCTAGTATACAATATTTCTTATGAATTTACATTTTAAGGTAAAATCCAACAACAGCAAAAGCAATGTTTGCAATAGAAACTAGATACAATTTCTTGACTAGAATTACTGGAATGCAATGAAAAAAGCCCTAAGATGCTTACATCATCTACGATGTTAAAGCAAGTGAATTAAACTAAAATCTGTCTAAACCGGACATTCACGGGACCAAGACAATTGTCCGGTTTACAGAGGTTTCTGGTTTTTATAGGTTAAGATTTAAATTAAATGGGCACATTGGGACCGAATTGTTTGGCTGTTTTAACCGGTTTCCGGTTTCTTGGGGGTCCGGATTAGACAGGTTTCACTGTATATGGTTCTTACTGGATATGTTTTACATATAAGACAAAACCATTAAGCTCCACGGTTGCCATTTTGTGATGACCAGCTGTCATGTCAAACACACTGTCTACCATAGAGCGATGTTGTGAGTGACCGAGACACGCCGAGTCATGCTACTGATGCACCGAGAGTATACGAGACACATTGAGACAGACGCAGAACATTAGAAACCATACTCTGTGTTTTCAAATCTGAATTCATCTGGGTTCACCTGCGAGTCAGCTGACAGTGGGACTTGAGAAAACTTAGTAACGTCCACAGGTGCTTCTACATCAGGGACATCATATGCCTGGCCATTGTCATTGTCTCCCTTCTCGACGAACGCGTGGTTTATAAACTTCCTCACTTCCCCGATTATCTCCTGAGATCGTCTTCTTTTTGGACTGTTCACCGGAAGTAGGTACTCGTCATCATGGTTCAGTTCCGGTCCATTCGTGAGCTGTTGTCTTGGCAACGTGGATAACTCGATAGTCTCCATACTGGGAGCTTTCTTGAGTTGCGTCAGAACATCGCCAAACGTAGCCTCGTACTGGACTTCACGATTCAGTGTTGACGCCGCTGAAAACGTCACGGAAGGTGCTGCGTATTCGCCGTCATCTTTGAACGTTGACATACCGGTACCGGTCTTGCACGTTGCCATGGCTTCGTAAGGGATTTCAGAATATATCATGGAAACGGATTCTCTAGCTTCGGGATCACCTTTATAGAAATTATCCCTTCTATCAATGGTACCCTGCTCACTCATTCCGTCCATCTGGTAATAGCATTCACCATTTTCAACCATTTTACCTTCGACACCTTTTGGAATTTGAGGGAGATCAATGAGTTTTGGTTCACTTCGTCTGTGGACTTTCATGCCGGTGCCAGTCTTGGTAGCTGTACTGGACTCTGAGTACATGTGTCCGTTTCTGTCCTCTGACGTGTAGCTAGGCGGGGTGCCGTACAGAGCCTCCTCGACCTCCACGTAGATCTTTGGATCCCTCGAGCTGCGTCTCTGGTTGAGGACGTTTCCGTTCATGGAGGTTCGAGCCTCGTTGCCAGCCTTCGCTTCCTTACTTTCAGCTATCAGTTTCCTGTGGAGAGTTAATATTCGTTAAAAACTGACATACCGAATTAAAGGTTATAGAATTTATTTGATGATAATATTATGTAGTCTCCAAAGTATTATTCAAAATGTCGGACCGCATTTCAATTTTAGGTTCTCCTTCACATTGGTATAGTCGAACATGCATTGATAATAATAACAATGGCTTATGTATTACTAGGTAGAAGTTCCACTAGATTCGACCCTGATTACGATTATAACGATCTGTTTCTGGCGGTTGTTTCGTTCTCTTAATACGCCCGATGTATATTGTGTTAGAAAACTTTTTTGTCAGATTCATGGGTTATTTATAAACACCTGTTTAATCAAATGTAATATAGTATAAAGACGTTTTTGTATTAGTGTTTGTGGTAATCAGACGCTTGAACTATTTTAAAACATCTAAATACACACCTCATGTACCATGGAAATCCAGCCAAGGTTATGGAGAGCACCAGGATACCTATCAAAACTCCAAACAATATGGCAGCCACCCAGTCGGAGTCTAAAATTGAGATACAACACAGATTAATCATAATTATGTCTTGAAATGAAACGAACAAAACAGCAATATATTAAATTTTTAATTAAAATTCCAAGTGTCAACCGAAAGCGTTATGTCATAGAAAAAAAAGAAAAAAAGACGCAAGTGATACAACAGATTAATCATAATTATGTCATGAAATGAAACGAACAAAACACAGTAATATATTATATCTTTAAATTAAAATTCCAAGTGTCAACCAAAAGAGTTATGTCACAGCAAAAACCAAAACAAAGGAAGACTTACATTCAAGTGTACACATGACTATGCAAATTATACAGCAGGAGATAGCGACTGTCAGGGAAGGCGAAGCTAGATTCAGTTATACTATGTTGTATCTGTTCATGCTGTTGTTTGAATATAGACGAACTACCATTAATATTTTTCTTTGCTTTTCTTTTGTTTTACATTATACATGTATATATGTTATTATAACAACCCAACGTTTGCATAACTTCATAACGTTTCTATGATTTAATTTTCCGTTCCAACCAGTGGTCCACAACTGGTTCATCAAAGGCCGTGGTATGTGATGTCCTGACTGTGGGGAAAGTGCAAATAAAAGCTTCCTTGCTGATTATCGAAAAGATTATCCTATGTGGCGGCAGCGGGCTTCGTCTAAAAATGTGTCAAAATTACATTTTAATTATATATGACGTCCAATAGCCGCCGATAAGATAAAAATCAATGTGCTCTAGTGGCGTCGTTAAACAAAACAAATTTTACTTTTTTATGATTTTTAATAGGGGTATAATATGAACACATGGTTTGTAGTATTCTACTCACTTATTCCTGTTTCAGTCAGACCCTCCAGCATCCATGGATAAATCCCCACTTCCAGATTTAGAACATCATTACCGCATCGCATAATTATCTCACTTGACGCTATAATGAATAACAAGAATATAATAAAATAAATGAAAAATACAATGTCTATAGCGGGATTAAAACCTACTGCTCCCGATCATATGGCATCCAACAGTCAGTCAATAATTAAACTAGCACAAATCCTCAAGAATATCCACCACTGGAAGGTATGGTATATGCAGAATCTTGATATACGCACCATACATGTAGCTGTAAATATTAAAAATTCACTTCACAACTTTATTTTTGAAATAGCTGCTTTCCTGTCTTGGACTACGGAAATTACTGATGCCTTTTAAAAAACAATTATTCCATGAATTGCAACAGTTACAGTATTGCATATCACCCACCTTGGACTGGATAATATGCACATCGTTAATAAATTAAATGCTGTACAGTATACTATAATAAAAGTAATACAACAATATGAATACAAATATAATAAATGTATATTCACCCTTAGAGGATACACATTAAAGTAAGACATACATAAAAGAAAGTAAAGAAAGAGTGAATGAGTTTAAAGATCAGAAGAATTACATATTATTATATTAGCATAACTATATGGACATACATGTACTGTAATTTAACATGAAATATAAAGAGAAGATGGAAAGGATCTATGGTGTTTGGTGAGGTAAAGAAATAGTTTTATATTAAAAAGGCACCCAATCGCATCAAAACAATTTAAAAGTCCATGTTACCATTATGTAATAAAGTTATTTGTGATAATAAAATTGCCAGTACATAAAATGGGCATGGGCATGAGATGAGGTGAGATGAGACATATTATGGTCATTTCGACACATTTTTTAAAGAGAAAACCCGCTTCCGCCACATAGGCTACTTTTTCCGATAAGCAGCAAGAGATATTTTATTATATACCTTCCCATAGACAGGACAACACATACCATGGTCTTTGATGGACCAGTTGTGGACCACTAGTTGGAATGGAAAGTAGCCCAAACTGCAGATGGGTTCACTGAGAAGGATCGATCCAACGACCGACCGCTTTAAAGGTGGGCACGCTACCGACTGAGCTACACCCCGCTCCTAATTTTATTTAACGACGCCACTAGAACACATTGATTTTGATTTTTTATTCGGCTTTTGGACGTCAAACATAATTATGGTCGTTTGGACACATTTCTTTTAGAGGAAACCCGCTACCGCCAAATAGGCTACTCTTTTCGATAAGCACTGAGAAAGATCGATCCAATAACCGACGGCTCGAGCTGCGTTCCGCTCCCTGTCTGTAGGAAAGTGCGTATAAAAGATTCATTGTTGCTTGTTTGAAGTCCAATAGCCGATGATAAGATAACAATCAATCTGCTCAAGGTAGTGGCGTCGTTAAATAAAACAAAATTTTCTTTCGTTAAATAAAACAAACGTTCCTTTCTAATAACAACGCATTCTGAAAACATCCGTATCTCTTCTTTGCCGAGGATAAATAAAAATAAAAATCACTTTATTTTTTATTTGTTTTGTGGTCTGTCCAATATAGCATACCATTGTTTTTATATTTATACATGAATGTCTTATACATATGAATGTCTTATATATATATGTATAATGTACTTTAAAATATTAGCACGAATTTAAGAAATATAAGTTTTTTTAGGTCTTAAGTAATAACGATCGTTGTCGCACGGGGGAGTTTTCGCTTGGAGCCGCTTTAGGTTGGGACCGTTTTCGCTATATAACTGATTTCGACTAGTTTTTCGTTGTTAAAATCATCATATGATGTTGGTAAATGGTTAATAAAGTGAAAAACATTGATTGGAAACAGTTTTAGACGTGAATGTTTCTATTAGGAGGTTTTTTGATAGGAAAAAAATGTTTTTTGATTGTAAATATACCAAAAACTGGTTTTTGGCATATTTCGGGGGACTGTTGTTTGTCATTGTTACGCTATAACAGTTACTCATTCGATCAACGAATATTTTGCTTGTTGTCGTTTACGTTAAACTCGGAAGGTTCGTATGTTTATGAGTTTGGTACAAATATATTATGTTTACTTCTTTGTAGGAGTTGTCTTTACGTGAATTGGTTAAAAATTACAATTGCTTGTAGTCCATGACTTGAAATTGACCATTCATTGCCATTGGGCTCGTTTAATTATTAAATATCATCATGTCATGATATAATAATATCCTCGTCCCATTGAATTCCGTCCCCTTAGTTAAAGGGATTAGAACCGTATTTACAGGTATTAACTGATGCGTCAAAACACATAAAAAAATTGTTGGCTGCATCGGTTATTCACTTACCGATCTGGAAATTTGCATGCTCAAACTCTACCACGTAACCTCGTAAACTTGTAAACTTGTATGATAATCGACAAACAAAAACCAAACTCGAAGTCAGTTTTTGAAACATTTGCCATTTCCCGCTAATCTGACAAGAGGCGAAAACATTACTGATAACGTACACGCCAGATGAATGTACATATTGGCGAACTGGTGTCACAGTTTTATTTTGTAGTGTGCTTATTTTGTACACGTATGCCATAAGCTTTATGATTATTCAAATTCAATTCAAATATTTATTGCCCACTTATATCTTTTTACAACATTGAAGACAATATATCATATACAATGTTAGAAACAGCGCAGCCATCTATTTGAAATTCCAGCACGGTAAATTGGCAATACAAAATGAGCACGATACAAAATGAGACTGCGACACCGGCTACGGTTTATGCATGCTAACCGGCTTTAGTCTAGTATTGCAAAATAATCAAAAAGTAAATTTTGTCTGGCAGAGAAAGTTTACTATTTAATTTTTGCATTAAGAACATTTTTGGTTTATCTGTACTTTGAACTTATGTAATTAGCAGAAAGTTCATGTTTGTATATACACTTTCCATAATTATAATCCTTAAAAGGAATTAAAA
>JAUTWP010093841.1:0-12080 GCA_033042655.1 Cyathermia naticoides
ATTCGTAGGCAACGCACATCAGAATGCAGAGAACTTGTATTTTTGTAATGCATTTCAATAACAACCGCATTAGGGCTTCTATAAAACATAAAATAGTCAGCATAGGTTTAAGTTTGGACCTAAATTATGATCTCTGAAAAAATAGTATTCGTAGGTAACGGACAAAATTACAACAAAATTATTCCCCCAAAATTAGCGATTTGGTCTTGACCTAAACTATTTTAAGGAATTATTCTCATAACATACACCAATCAGACAAACAAAAAATAATGTATCCAAGTTCTCGTTTTTCAATGAGTACGGTCTTTTTAGAAGAATTAATTTTTTTCTTCTCAAAAGACCAGAAACAGCCCATTTTTGTATTCTAGATGCTCAGTATTTTTCAAAAGTTGGTTATATTATATATGGCCTGAATCGTCTTAATAAGATGAACACGATAAGCTCAAAATCATTTTTATTGAAGTTCTGGATATAAACATGGTGTGGGCTCATTTCGCTGGAATCGACCATATACAATATTAGGAAAACTGTTGTATTTATTTGTGTTTCTGAAGAGTGAGAGTCAACCTAATGTTGGCCCTTACGAAACAATATTGTAAAACAAAATAAATGTATAAATTATAAATCTTGGAACGTTTAATTATTTTGCTCCCTATAGTACTGGTAGAGCACTTTTTCCTTTGATGAACTTTCACTTTTAACAGTTTATACTTTAATTATAAGAATTTAAATTTATAATAAAAATTGGTTCCATGCCGAAAAGTTGGAAGCAAGTTGTAATGAAGGCAATAAATAATTTAACTTTTCCAATTTTGGAGATTTTCATAGTGTATAATAAAAACATTTTAAAATATATGTCTGAAATATTATTTCAATTTTTGAAATAAAATTGATCATTAAAAGAAAAAGTAATCCATTGAAAATTACTAATTTATCATAAAAATAATTTAACCAAATGGAGAGATAATTCTTATAATGTAATTGTTTATACAATTTGTGGGGTATATGCCTATCTCTACACATGATTTTCAAATACATAACATTATGTAACATGTTGTTTCTCTTTTTAGTTCATTGTATGTGCATTGTTTTATGTATTTTATTTTAAGTGAGTAAACATTTTGAGTGAAGTATAATTCAAATACCGGTTAGAGGTAGATTGTATAAGAAAATAAATAAGCTTACCAATTTTTTTCTCGGGTTTAGCTGTGTCCTTAGATTCGAGAGGTTCACTTTGTCCTTCATCATTCTTAGCAGAAACACGGAAGAAATATTCTGTGCCTTCATTAAGATCTTGTACCATGTACTTCAGACTTTCTCCATCCACACTACCTGCCTTCGTCCAGGTGGAGCGAGTTGTAGGCCGCATTTCAATAAAATAGCTTGTGATTGGTTTGCCACCATCACTCTCAGGAGCCTTCCATGTCAGATCTGCTGATTGGTCAGTTACATTGTCAATAACCAATGGACCAATCGGTTTTGAGGGCTTGTCTGCAATGTGCAAAGAAGTCAAGTCAAAAGTATGAATTTCAAGTATTATCTTAAGTATATCCTGTAGGGCTCAAATTTAATGGCATGGTTTTGTATAAATTGCCATAGCCGATGTCCTTCATTGGTGGCATTTTTTAGCCACTGTCAAAATAACTCTTCTGTTATGGTTATTTGTTGCAAAAGTTAAGTTTTAACAAATTGCCGTTGGTTGAATCAAAATTACCATCAGTGAGTTTTTCACGCAAGGACAAACATTTTCAAAATAGCCATAGGTTACAAATTCTTAAATTCAATAATATTTAAAAATACATCATCAATGACTTGTTTACATTTGACATAAAATCTTGAAAGGAAATTAGTTTCTGTGTTTATTGCTAAATACATGTAGAAGGTTTTTGCATGTAATGCCTCATATAAACTGACCCCAAAAAGAAACGATACCAAGACTCTGAGAGACTACTAAAGAAAAATCAAATCATGTTGCATGTTAAAAATATATTAGAATTAAACTTTGTTCACAACATGCCAAAACATCATTCTAATAATAAAAAACAAAACATATTTTGAACCTGTAATATTGTGTGTCAATGTTTCGGTTTTTCTTCAGTAGTCCATCAGTCTTTGTATCGTTTCTTTTGGAATTCAGTATATTTTTATGTCTAAAAGTATTAATTTTTTTAGTTCCAAACCAAATCTGAAATTTTGGACTGTACTGGACATTTTTTTAACATGCTTACATCACTAAAAAAGTGTTCAAGCACTGAAATCTTACCAAATGGACTCTTAATGAGAGTTGCTTCATCTGCCTCGAGTGGCTCACTTGAGCCTGCCTTGTTTTCAGCGATGATGCGGAAGAAATAAGAGTTGTTATCTAACAAGCCTTCAGCACAGAACTTGGTAGTGTCAGCTGAGACTTTGCCAGCCCGAGTCCAGGTGGATTTCTTAGCATCCCGCTTCTCTATGAGGTAGCCAGTGAGAGGAGAACCTCCATCATCTGTTGGAGGATTCCAGGTGAGGCTGGCAGAGTCTCGTTGTATGTCGGTTATGTTGAGAGGTCCAACTGGGCTTGATGGTGCAACTGCAGGAGATAAATTGTACAATGATATACTCTGCAAATATGAGTTGTATGTTTGTTATGTTAAGAGGTCCAACTGGGGATGATTGTGCAACTGCAGGAAATAAGGAAATTATTTTGAATATTTTTTATAAATTGTACAAAAGTAAAAGTAAAGTTTGTTTTATTTAATGATGCCATTGAAGCACATTGATTTTATCTTATCATCAGCTATTGAACATCATTTATACGGTAATTTTGACACACTTTTTATAAGGAAACCCGCTGACGTCCAATAACCGATGATAAGATAAAAATCAATGTGTTCCAGTGGTGTCATTAAACAAAACAAACTTTACTTTTTTACTATTGGAACACTAATAAATTAAGTGTTTCTTTATTGATGTTTTTATATTTGTACATTATTTGAAATATTGTTATATTCTCCTGCACTAGTATTGCATATGCAGACTTGTGTAATAATGTATTTTGTTATGTAAATCCTATGAACTGTAAATTCCATGGAAATAAATGAATTGAAAACATCAAGAACTCTTGGGATCGAGGGTGCAAACAACTACCCAATTCATCACTCAGATCAAAACAACTGTATAAGAGTATTAAGACAAATTTCAAAAATATAAATGAAGAAGAAGAAAAGTTAAAAAATAACTTTACCAATTTTTCTTTTTGGTGTGACACCATCTGATTCCAATGAAATGCCTTGTCCAACATCATTGATAGCCGACACTCTAAACCGATATTCCTTGCCCTCTTTGAGTTTCTTAGCAACGTAAGAAGTTTCTGGAACATCCACAGTGTCCAGTGTTGTCCATGTTCGTCCATTCTCAGAGATTTCAATATTATAACACTTCACTTTGGAGCCGCCATCTTTCTTTGGTGCTGTCCATGACAATGTCACTCCATCAGCTTTTATGTTGGAGAAGCTGATTGGACCAGGTTTGCCTGGAGCCTCTGAAATAGGAATAAATGATGCATAATGACACTATTTTATAAAAAAGTACATCTTTCCATTAAGCCTTGTAGAGCACTCTCTGGGTTGTAGCTGATACTTAGATTAAAAATATCATGACTCGACTGAGTTACGATCCTAGTACATATTAGCCCAAATTCTGAAAGCTTAACCACTCCACCACTGAGGCAAACAAGTCTTTATATTCCATAATTATATATAAAAAAAATTATAATAAACACTTTAAATTAAAAAAAAATTAATTGTATATTAAAAAAATTAATACTTAAAAACATTAATTGTATAATAAACATTTTATTTAAAAAAATTAATTGTATATTAAACTTTTTTTTTTAAATCTACATTAAACATTTTATATTTTTTAAATATTAATTCTATAACAAACTATTTTATACCTGGAGCTTTCTTTGGTACAATTTCATCTTCTGACTGAAGAGGTTCGCTAGGACCTTCAGCATTGACAGCGATCACTCTGAACAAGTATGGGGTATCTTCTATCAGCTTACCAATCTTATATGTAAGCTTATCAGGCTGAACTGAGCCAACCTTTGACCAGGACGATTTCCTGGTGTCTCGTTTCTCAATGAGGTATTCCGTCAATGGTGACCCTCCATCAGATTTTGGAGGTTGCCAGGTAACAGTGACACTGTCATCAGTGATGTCTGAGTGTTCAAGGGGTCCAATGGGTGAAGTAGGTTTATCTATAAAAAGAAATTTATATAATTTATAAAACTAATGAATTAATGAATATGTATTTATAAAAAGAAGTAAATATATAATTTATAAAACTAATGAATTAATGAATATGTATTTATAAAAAGTAAATATATAATTTATAAAACTAATGAATTAATGAATATGTATCTAGAAAAAAAGTATGTATATAATTAATTAATGCCTATCATTTTTTCTATACAAAAATATAATTATAATATAATTTATTAAATTAATAAATAATTATCTAAAAAGAAATATATACATACCTATATAATTTATTAAATTAATGAATAATTATCTATAAAAGAAATATATACATACCTATATAATTTATTAAATTAACACAATGTTTTGTTCATAAAATAATTTTATCAATGCCATTAGAGCACTGATTGTTTTCATCATTGGCTATTGAACATAAATCATATAACAATTCTAAGTTTCAGGGAAACTGCTACATTTTTCCATTAGTAGCAAGGGGTCATATATATTATCTGACAGGCAAGATAACGCATACCATGGATAAAATAAAAAAGTGTGACTATAATATAAATATATAAATTATACTCACTTGAAAAGAAATTCCATTGGTTAGTCACAGGCAAATTCTTATCATGCAGTAGCCATCTTGAAGAATTGCAAATGGCCGCAGATTTGCACAACATTATTCATACAAAACTTCAAACAAATTAACACTTCAACACTCACATGCAGTCAGTTAATAACTAGATGGTTATGACTATAAAAATTACACATTCAAAATGTTTAAAATTCATTTGGTAAATTAAATAAATGGATTCCAATAATAACTGTATGAATTAAAATGCTGATATCCATTTTAAGAAAAAAATAACAAACTTTGCAATTTCTGTCAAATGTTATTTATTAATATGATACATTTTTCTTGTTTAAATTTACATTAATGAATAACAAATATTTTTAAACATATCAAAATTAAAATTAATTATTTGAAGAAATTAAAATTGGGTTTATATTGACAGAAATGAAAAAAAAAACATGTTTAAACAAATACATGTACATTGTAGTAATTGTAGTAGTAATTATCAAAAATATATATAAAATAAAGAGACATAACCCACTTTTTTATTAAAATTTGTGTCATTTGAAATGATATACCATAGGCTTATCTAACTTTGATTTATCTATCATTTTGTCAAAATGTAAACTAGTAATACAATGTTAAAAAATTACATTAATATGCAGCAAACTTTTATTTTTTATATTTTTTAATACATTGGAATTTCTTTTGTACTCTTTAGCAAGAAGCTTATAAAACAACTCTTCAAATAAATAGTTTTAATTTTGAAGTGTTTTACATCCCTTAGACAACACTAATTTAATTTTTTATAAATTGATATTTCATAGTATTACACAATAATTATGTTAATTTAGGCATATATTAAAAACAATTTTATTTAATTTCTCATACTTTAAGAAAATCCCCAAGAAAATTGGAAAGATTTCATCAGGGAAACGAAAATTAAAAAATTTAATTTCCATTTTATGTTTTCGGTCTTTTTACCTGACTCCCAGCCCCAGATTTTACAAAACATTTAACTAAATTAGTGTTGCCTAAAATAAGTCATAAACATTACATCCAGATAAATATTTGTATAAAGAAAAAATATATAAGTCCTCAAATGCGAGAAAAACCTACAACTAAGTAAAACATAACTTTAATATTTTTGCAAATAACAGGTAATAACCTCAAAAACCTCAATCTAAGGTATTAGTTAAAAAGTTAAATTTGTTTTGTTTAACTTCGCCACTAGACCACATTGATTTTTATCTTATCAGCGGCTATTAGACATCATTCATATGGTCATTTTGACACATTTCTTTTCAAAGAAGCCCTCTGCTGCAACATAGGCTACTCTTTTTGATAAGCAGCAAGGGATCTTTTATATGCACTTTCTCAAAGACAAGACAGCACATACCATGACATTTGATATCATTGGTAAGTACACATAGTAGTTTTGCATCCAATATTTTATATTATAGAAAACATTATAATTATAAACATTTTAAAAATGGCAAATTTGTAGATAATATAATTCTATAAAGAATTTAACATAAAATATAAGCTAAGGAGGTGGATAATTTCTTTAATATGCACTCATGCATCAATGTTTAACAGCTTCTACCAACCTCTTGCATAGAATTTTATATCAGCACAAATTATGCAAAATAAATCTGATATATATAACTACAATAATTTTATAAATCCTATAACATGAATTATACTCTAGAATACAATGTTATTTTTATTACTAACCAATCAAGACAGTACAACCCTAATTATTTTAAATTATGTGTTTGTGTATGTGTGTGTATGTATATTTGTTATCTATGTGTGTATGTATATGTGTGTATATGTATATTTATGTTATCTACGTGTGTATGTGTGTGTATGTATATTTGTTATCAATGTGTATACGTATATGTGTGTGTATGTATATTTATATTATCTATGTGTGTATGTGTATATATATATGTATATTTATGTTATCTGTGTGTGTATGTGCATATATATACATAAAAGTTGAGCGCTTTTAGGAAATAAATTTTATTTTTCGATTTTGTTCGAGTAAACTTTATATATATATACATATTATAAAATAATAAATTTTGAATTACGAAACATTATTGTCAAATGTAATTATATAATATAAATGTTTTAATTTTTTTAAGTCTTGAATTTTTAATTGTTATATATATACATATATATGTATATTTATGTTATCTATGTGTGTATGTGAATGCATACAAATGTGTGTGATTATGATTTGATACACATGTGCATTGTATTAATTTCTGTTTGCACTAGAATTATACATTTTATATGTAGGTCTATCAGTAAATATTAATATTATTGCAACATAATTTCTATATATTTAAAAATAAACTAAAAATATTGCATAAAACATATGACTAGCTATTTACAAGTAAAAATAAACATAAATGACACAAATCTGTTGATTTAGCACTCAATACATGTGCACCAAAGTAAAACCTTAACAAAATTTTATGTCATAAATGTAACCTATGTTTCACATTTCACTGTAGGGAGGACAAATATGTAAATTTTAATGTTTGTGTCATGGATTAATAAATATAATAAATGTAAATTAGACATAGAATTCCAATAAAAATATATTTTTAAAAAACCTGATTATTTACACCATAATGCTACATTTAAAATATTTATAACAAAAAAGTGTTATAATAATGAAAATTTGTTTCATATTTACAAACGAAGAATGGAAAAAGTTCAAAAATATTTTGTATCTTGCTATAAACAATGTAGGTTTAAAAAACAAATATATATAATCTTATGTAAAATTTAAGTGTCTCGTTTGTATTTGATTAGTGATTTAAAATTCATCAATTTGTTTTAAACATTATATACATAAAAAAATACATTTGTTCATGCAATGTTTGAGTCATGATGGAAATTTAGTCTGGTTTGACTTTTTGCTCTTTCTAGTTGATATTACAATTTACACTATTGGTAACTCAATAATTATATTAGCTTTATATTTTGCAACATGTTTGACAGTCCATTTTGAAATGGTAACATATTTTGACAAATGGACAGACAAAATAATGCTATTATAAAATATTTTTGAAATAATAATAATTCTGATTATTTCTAATTGGTTTTCACATGTATAATAGTATTATTCTGAACACATTCATATACAGAACTGCTGCTGCCACATAGGTTACTCTTTCTGATAAGCAACACTCACACAGACAGGACAGCACCAGTTGTGTACCACTGGTAGGAATAAAAATTATCCCAAATGCATTAGTCATGATAAAGCATTATAATACTTGATTCATTACTGTACCCTAAAACACCTGAAAAAACTTATAATATTATGATTGTAATATCGCCAATAAAAACAAAATAACAATTTATTTTAAGGTTAAGTAATCATATTTTAAAGCACAATGTTATTTTGAAGAGAAGTTATCTTTGGAAGCAAACATATATATAATTGTGATATCTAGAACATTTAATATTTGGCTTAGAACAAATATTCTTTCTTAAATCATGTTCAATATAAAAAATAAACAATTTAATTAAATTGGAACAAATATTTTAAAATGAATATCCCATGCCTTGATGTTTCGATCTCAGTCACTACCAGCCTCATCTAATAGCTTAACCCTGTAGCACTGAGGTTGGTACAATACAATTTGTATTAGTTTATATTTATAATAAAAATATAAAATAATCTCATTAAAACTGGTCCTTCTGTAAGCCGATAGGTGCCATTTTGGTTAGTATATTCTATACAACAAGCAACACTATTGTAATAGTTATCTTATGATCACTTTCAATGTGGTCTATTTGGGATAGCTTGTATGTAAGTATAAAATTAAATAATGACTAATAGATGCAATCTTAATCAAACTGAATATTTGGTAAAAACATGGTTGCCATAACAACCAACACTTTTCCAATACAATCATTGTATCGCTTTCAATACTATTTAGGATAGCTTGTATGTAAAAGCCAAAAAAAATAATGATGACTTGAATAGATGCAATCTTAATCACTGAACATTTGGTAAAAAGATGGCTGCCATTTTGTTAGTATATTCCAAACAACAAGCAACAATGGTCTAAAACAGTCATTGTATGATCACTTTCAACACTATTTTAGATAGCTCCATGTACTTGTATGTAAAAGTATAAAGTGAAATGATGACTTCAATAGATGCAATCTTAATAAAACAGAAAATTCTGTAAAAAGATGGATGCCATTTTGTAAATATACATGTATTCCAAACAAAAAGCAGAAATGTTCCAAAACAGTCAGTGTATGATCACTTTCAACACTATTTGAGATAGCTTGTATGTTATTAGTGTAAAATTAAATAATGACTTCAATAGATGCAATCTCTATAAAACTGGTAATTCTGTAAAAGATGCCATTTTGTTAGTATATTCCACACAACAAGCCACAATAGACTAAACAATCATCTTATGATTACTTTCAATATTGTCTATGAAGCAAATCACAAAACATTATCAACTGCATATGAATTTTCTAGATTTTTTTACAAACTGACTTTGAAATGTTTTATAATATTAATACTATAAACATTATTTTTAATTGTAGGATTTTAATTTTTTTGAAGTGGTATTACAATGTAGTGATTAGAAATTATTTATATAATTACACTTCAAATTAAGTGAAGGATCAAATCTTTAAAATGGTATAATTATTACATAAATTGCTAAAAATAAGTAAAAAACATTTTGTGTACCATTACTTTACCCTTGCACAGTAAATGCTAATATAGCAATTATAATTGCATGACATTCATGTGTATAATTTTATGAAAATGTAAAAAGTGGTTCTTAACCTAATTTGAAGGATATATATTTCTAAACAAACTTATTATGACTTAATACTAACACCGAAATATGCCATCAATGTGAATAAATTCATTGGAAAAAATTTCTAGAAAAATCACATAGCAATATTTGTAAAAGTTATTTGAAAGGTTATTAGTTGAGATTCTGTGGCAATCACAAACAGCAGACTAATTCAAACTATCAATCCATTGTTCATCTCTCGGGCAATCATCCAAGCACAAGCGAGAATTAATGGACAAAAACCTACCATATGGACTTTTCGGGATAACAGCAGAATCCGTTTCTAGTGGCTCCGAAACCCCAACATCATTTTCTGCAGAAATTCTGAAGAAATAGTTAGTGCCTTCGATGAGACCAGTAGAGTTGAATTCTGTAACATTTCCTCCCACAGTTCCTGCTTTCATCCACGTTGTTCGCTTTGCGTCTCGGCGCTCGATGATGTATGATAAAATATCCGTTCCTCCATCATCTTTCGGTGGTTTCCAGTGAAGCGTGGCTGAATCACGAGTGAGGTCACTAACTTCTATTGGACCCTGTGGTTTTTCTGGAACATCTGAAGACAAAAGTGTTTTAGGTTTTACTTCATAATTAAAAAATAATTTATTCACAGAATCCCTGTTACCTAGAAAGCGTGTCACTAACCAGGGGTCAAATTAAAGTAGCAGTGGCTGTTTTTTTTAATATTTAACCATTTAGAATATATCATGTATATTTGTTTGATGGCCTCCATGCCCCATTCTTCTGATGCAACGATTTGCTGTATCATAATTAGATCACGCAAAATACACTATAAATCCTCAAGGTGGCCCACCATCGTTAAGTCATAGTGCTGTTCATGTGACATAAATATGGTACAGCAGATCGTTGCATCAGAAGAATGGAGTGTGGTGTGCACCAAACAAATGTACAAGATATATTCTAAATGTAATTTCTAAACTGAACTTTGACCTGTGAATAACCAACCAGTAATTTCTAAACTGAACTTTGACCTGTGAATAACTTACCAATGATTTCTACGTCAAACTTTGCCTTCTGTTCTCCAACAGTGTTTTCAGCAACAAGAGTATACAGGCCATCATCATCCTTGGTAACTTTCTTCAAGGTCAAGGTCGTACTGGTTTCCTGTGTATCAATATTCACTTTACCGGCGGATCTCATTGGTTTGTCCTCTTTACTCCAAGTAACACGAGGTGTAGGAATACCCAGCACCTTGACGGGGATTTTCAGAGATGACCCAGCGTGAAGTGATATCAAGTCACGGAACTTGTTGTCAAATTCAAGAATCGGGGGAGCTGCAAAAATAATAATTCAGAAGTTAGTTTATAACTTTAATATTAAGAGACAGGATAACACATACCACAACCTTTGTCCAGTTGTGTTTATAGAAAATCTGCAACCTCCACATAGGCTGAAACAGAACTGTACAGTGAACTCTTGTCTAAACCAGATTCACTTGAGACCAACAAAATATGCTGGTTTAGACAGAGTGCTGGTTTAGACAGATGCTATCCAGTGTTAAGTAGCTAGACGGGACTTTGAAATTGTGCTGGTTTACACAGAAATCTGGATTAGACCGATGCTGGTTTAGATAGTGCTGGATTAGACAATAGTTTTTCTAGTGTTATAAGTCAATTTGGGACTGAAAACTGAATCCGGTGTACACAGAAATCTGGATTAGACAGATGCTGGATTAGACAGAGTGCTGGATTAGACAGAGTTTTTATAGTGTTATAAGTCAATTTGGGACTGAAAACTGAATCCTGTTTACAGTAATCTGGTTTAGACAGAGTGCTGGTTTAGTCAGATGCTATCCAGTGTTAAGTAGCTAGACGGGACTTGGAAATTGTGCTGGTTTACACAGAAATCTGGATTAGACCGATGTTGGTTTAGACAGAGTGCTGGATTAGTAAAAAACAAAAGACTTAAGAGGTCACTTTTTGTTACTCCCTTGGGTGGCTGGTTAAGGCAGGTTTGACTGTACATGTAAAAACCAAAAGACAATCACCTTGAATTTCCACTTGGCCTGATGTTGTGACAGTGCCCAAGTCATTGCTAGCCTCGCACGTGTAATGTCCAGCGTCTTTCTCCATGACATCTCTGATAGTGAGCGACGCATACAGCTCCTCATAGAACATCTCATGTCTCTTGTCCTCCACAACATCACGACTGTCCTTCGTCCTGAAAGATAACACACCAATGTAGTCTTCCAGTGGCAGATCCAGAAATAAAATAAGGGGTCCTACCCCTCCCACCCATTTTTAGAAGGAAACCCGCTGCCGTCACATAGGCTACTCTTTTTTGATAAGCAGCAAGGGATCTTTTATATCCACTTTTCCATAGACAGCCTTTGATGAACCAGTTGTGGACCACTGGTTGGTACAGAAAATAGCCGACTGTAGCTGGGTCCAC
>JAUTWP010093952.1:0-12080 GCA_033042655.1 Cyathermia naticoides
TATGAATGACGTCCAATAACCGATGATGATAAAATCAATGTGTTCCAGTGGCGTCGTTAAACAAAACAAACTTTAAACTTTAAATAAAACAAACTTTGTCTTAGATACAGTTAATACAGGACATGTTTTTAACGTGTACATTCAGAGTCAGGCTGTTATAGCAGATGCCATCAGTTAATAGGAATCGTGAATCCTTTATCATCGTTTAATAAGAATGTTTTTCAAGTGTTTTGCATCTTATCTGGTTTGTAAGGTCACGTCACAAATGGACACTTAACACCTGGTTCTTTACTTAGTGGTTGTGTAGTTTGCAGTGCTAGCTTTGTGTTGTGTATTTAACTTGAAATGTTATATAATTTCAGTGTTCACGTGAGAAGAACAGACAAAGTTGGTGTGGAGGCCGCATTTCACAGCCTAGAGGAATACATGACTCATGTCAATGAATATTACGACAAACTGGAGGCCAGGAAACCAGAAATGACTGCTGAGAAAAGAAAAGTTTATTTGGCAACAGATGATCCCAATTTATTGAAAGAAGCCAGGGAAAAGTAGGCATATACAGTGAAAGCCTTCTAGACCGAACCCCCTCTCAAAACCAGAAATTTTCCTTGATTTTAGAGCTGTTTTTACCTATATATGTGGATTTTTAACAAAAAATGGGGTTTTATTTATTGACACACCCACCACATTGGTTAATTCTCATTTAATATAGTTGAAGTCATGAGAAATGAAACATAAAATATTGTCAAACCTGTCTTAAGCAGCCACCCAAAGGAGTAACAAAAAGTGGCTTCTTAAGACAATTTATTAAATTAGCTGATTTGGAAGAAAACAAAGGTGTCCACATAATATTATAAGAATTCATCACATGCACTTATAACTGTGTTGTTATCATTTCAGATTTCACAACTATAGGTTTATTAGTGACAATGATATATCGAAGTTGGCAGGTCTCGGTTCCCGATACTCGGACAGTTCATTACGAGGCATCATACTGGACATTCATCTACTGTCTTTAACAGACTTCCTCGTCTGCACTTTCTCATCACAGGTCAGTAGCATTCAACATGTAGCAAGAAAGGTAGCAAGAAAGGTTCTTTTATTTATGAAAGGATGTGAGAAAAAAACACCAGACACCTATGTTGATCATTATGAACATAATTTTCAATCATTTCTAATATACACTTGTTTTTGTATTAGTTTTATCACTTTTATTTTTAAACAGGTCTGTATTATTATTGTTTAAAGATAGTTATAATCCAATATTTTTTTCATTGTTTTTCTAATCTGAATACCATAACAAGTTTATATACTTTCTGAATATCATTTATAAGATATCAATTCTCTAAGTTAGAATATATTTTTTTCTATTGTATAATTAGGAGAGAACCATACTGATGTTTTTCAGTTTGCAGGTGTTATTGTCCATTTAATCCTGCAAATGTCATTTTTTACCGAAAAAAATACCTGGCTGAAATCTAACTACCGGGTAGTCTTTTGAATCATCAACTTCACCTGTTCTGATTGACGTCATTAGCTTTCCGGGTTATAATTATTTTCATTTGATCCCAGAAATTAACCAATCAAATTACTATAAGATTACAATTCTTTTTAAACCACTCACTTGCATTTCAGGTTTGTCGAGTAGCCTATGAGTTGATGCAGACCATCCATGGAGATGCGTCCACGTACTTCAAGTCACTGGATGATGTGTATTACTTTGGAGGACAAAATGCACATAATATGAAAGCACTAGAAAACCACATGCCAGCTCACAAAGGGGAGATAACTATGGAAGTGGGAGATGCAATGGGCATTGCTGGCAATCATTGGAATGGATTTTCAAAAGGAGTTAATAGAAGAACGGGACAGAATGGTCTATATCCATCATATAAAGTTACCAATCATGTCTCTATAGTAAAAATGCCACTTTATCCGCAGATAAACATATCTAGATGACGACAAATCTAAAATTAAAAAATAAACCATTTAGTTAAAAAGTAGATATATATATATTTTTAAAGTTTAAAGTCCCATGATTAAAACTAATAAAGGTGATTAAATTTTCTTCAAGGTGTTTTTTTAATGATGAATTTAATATTACTTTTGGAAATGTAGGAGACAAAAATGGCCACACAAAATTGAAGATCTTTAATTCTAAAATTCACTAAGCCCATTTTTACAAATAATGAGATGCCAATTGATTCCCTATTGCTTTGCTATCTTCCATGTTAGTTTAACAGTCTCTTTGTGCCAAACTAAATCTCAAGTGACATACACCTGCTCGACTTTATAAGTATGCCGAGTGGAAAAATCAGGATTTCTTGGCACTAACTCTTTCACCCCTATGGGCCGGTAGACCGGCTAGCGATATCCTATCCCTTTCACCATGATAAGCCTCTAGAGTGGCTTGTCACATCTGTTTATGTTTGCCGCCAAGTGATGCATTGTTATTATAATTAAGTGAACTCTCTCCCATGACCTTAATACACATGTGTCCATGTTTCTGGAAATGTATAGTTTATATCCAAAATTACCTGTGGATTATTTAGTTTAAGTCATTAACCAACATGATAATTAATCTGCTATATAACCTCAGTGTACAGGGAATTATAGTGCTGTATAACTTAGTGGTGAAAGAGTTAATCAAATTTGTAAAAATGGACTTAGTTTATTTTGGAATCCAACTCTTCATGCTTCCATGCCCAGCATTTTAATCCATTTCACTGTAATTGTTCTTGAAGGTGCATTGGGTTGAAGAATAGAAAATGACTTTTATTTGTGTGATGTTTTAATTGTTTTAGACTAGATAGTGTGTTTTTTAAATTGTTATCCAATCTCCATGAAACCAGTGAAACATTTAATGATATTTGAATTTTTCTCTTCTTTTTTTCTATGAAATATTTTTTTTTTGGTCTAAACGAGTAAAATTAACTTTTGTTGACATTACTTGACAGAATGTTTTGGGTTAGTATTTTATCAGAGGGAGGTGTTTTTTGGTGGGAGTTGGTGAAACAGACATGGGCTTCTCCTTTCTTCAAAGATTAGCTCATTATCCTGTGTAAGATATATGTCATCCATTGTAATTGTTAAAAGTATGAGAGATACCACAGAAAGCAAGAAATCATACATTTGTTTTTTAACATATGCTTCCATGTCATAATTTTTATATATTTCATTATAAACATTCTAGGTCACAATATCGGCAATATTTACAACTTTGGTTTATATATACATGTACTTGTTATTGTTCCCGTTTTGTATTTTTGTGGTGTGTGTGGTGAAAAGTGGACTAAATGGATTTGTTTTGATAGCTGTGTGTTTAAAGTGTGAGTGGTTCTCAGTGTTCAAGATTAAATATTGGGACAGTATCCCAGTTGGATACTAACATTTCAAAATCTCCTATCCCACCTGAGAATTTAGTATCACCCTTTTGGATATCGTTACATTATATTCAAATATCAGGGGTGGGTGTGGGTTTGGGGATGGGGGCGTCAAGTGACTTTCAAATTACTAAGCCTAATCAGATCAATATTAGAACACTAGTTTAAAAAAAACTAAATTATATGGTATCCCAGGATACTGGGTTCTTGAATTCTGGTATCCAAAATTAAAATCTGGTATCCCCGGGATATCGGGATACTGTTAGTCTCAAACACTGGTTGTGGATTCTATAACAAAAGATGCCTCTGAAAATTGTTCTAAAGATTATGTTGAATACGCAACTTGTTTTGTGTTATTTTTGTTTGAATGTGCTAATTAATTATTGAATAATTATTGTTAACAAACGTTTTATAATGGGTTATGCATGTTATCAATTCATAGAGATCTGTAAAATACAAGAAAAATATTATTTAACTTTATCTCCTTCGTCATTTAATTCCTTAGGTTGATGCATCTCATAAAATAAGAAGTACATATAAAAGATCCCTTGCAGCTTATTGAAAAGAGTAGCCTATGTGGCAGCAGTGGGTTTCCCCTAAAACAATGTGTCAAAATGACCATACATTTGACATCCAATAGCCAATGATAAGATATTGAATTTTAAAAAGGACACTTTAATAGATAAATTGAGTATAGGTCAGTTAAAGGGGCATTAATTTTTATTACCTTATATTTAGGTGTTATAATACACTGTAAAATTAAAAACAAATCTATAAAACGTTTTAAAACCAAAAAGTAGAAATGATATGTGATATTTGACAAGAGTATTTAAATAAATTATGTAGATACTAACATGCTGTATGATCTATGGGTTGTATGTAAATATGTTGTTAAACATTCTAATTTGTGATGATGGTGAATTGTTTTGTTCTTGGGTCATTTTGTCTATTGCTTTATAAAATTGCTAGTCAATATTCTGTCAATGATTCAAGTGTTTGCTACTTTTTTTTAAATTTCCAAGGATTTCCTTGGACTTTGAGATATTTATTTTAACATAACAGTTTTAAGTTCAGGTTTCTGAGCTAAAGTAACATACTTTATGATTTATATATCATCTTTTCATCAATTTAAATGAAATCTTTTTATATTTTTTAATTTAAAATACCATACATTTTGAAATCTTGAGTTCATTTTCAAAATGAGATGTATTCTGGAGTTGTCAGTGCAAGATTACTGATGGCAGATTAATAGCTGTATGGAACCGAACATGAACATCTCAAAACCACCATTTTAAAGCATAACTGAAACATAATACAAAGTAAACAATTGAAATTCAAAGACTTATTCAGGGATTTGTTTTAACAGGCTAAAATAGTCCTGTGCCCATTAGTCTGAGTTTCCATATTTTTCTTCAAGTAGATAATATATGTAGATACAGCTTTGTGTAACATATACACGCAAGAATAAACATTTCTGGAATGTTTTTAGCCTTAGACGTGCAAATATTTAAATTCTTTTTAGAGCTACAAAGTGTTACTGGTCTACCAACCCTACAATTAACCATTTGCTAAAACCAGTCATTCAATGTGCAGTTTAACCACTTTAGTAAATCACCTGAATTAATAATGTATCCATGAAAAGGGGATGTTTCTTGTGTAACATCTTACACACAAGTACTTATGCTTCAATATCTGTCACCATGTAATGTGTGTCCATGTTGTAACCTACTACACACTCTAAACCGACCAAACAATTCGGTCCCAATGTGTCTATTTAGTGTATTTCTAACCCCTGAAAACTGGACAGCTCTGAAAACCGGACATTTTATTTGGTCCCATGGGTGTCCAGTTTAGAGGGATTTCACTGTATTTGCAATTTATTTACATGATATGTATTTCTACTCCATTATTGGTTGTTAGTAACTGTTTAGTGGTACCGGTATACTTATAGGTGCTAGTTAACTACGCTATTGTTTAAATACAATTTTTTCTTGTAAGCTTGTTAATATACTTAAAACCAGCTTGTGCTTTTTAGTTGCATCTGTTTTATAATGTTTCTTTTTAAACCATTGATTCATGTTTTTATTATATCACATTAGATTTAAAATGGATGTACGAGTCATATTTTCTTGTAAGTTTTCAATTGTGTAAACATGTATGCTGATATAAAAATCCTTTTGTTCATATTTTTGTATAACGTGAATCCATGTATATATATTTTTTAAATACAAGAGAAAAAAATCATCAAATCTTAATGTTGGTTATAGAAGGTGAATCTGTCAAAACCTAAATAATTATGCAAATACTGACCAAAATCAGTATTTAGACAACAGAATTAACTAAATCCACATTGATTCACACAAAATATTTACAAACATAATTTATAAAATTGTCATGTTCTTGTATTGATGGAGAACAGACATCAATAAATCTAGATTATTAACCACTTGTAACAGTTTGTATAGGATTGTGAATTTTACAGATTACTTTATCAGAATTCTTGTGATGATAGCTGAATATTTATACTTCATGTTCATTTAAAGGTTTGAGGGTTTTCATTGTTGGAAAGCCAGTGTTTTCAATTACAAGGGCTTATAAAATAATAATTAAACCACTGACTTTCTGCAAGACATCTGAGTGATTTGTCTACTAAAATGTAATCATTCCAGAATAGTTGTTACAATAATAAAGACTATTTCTGTGCTTCATTTTATACAGTGAACCAAATACACTCTGATTACATAATTCTTAGCAATTAACAGAGATCTTCCACCGAGGGTTGTTTACATGTAATAAGGAAATATTTTATTTAAAATGTTATATGGTAACAGAGACGTTACACTGCAGGTTTATGATAACAGAAATATTCCACCTTGGCCTGTGTACATGCAGTAGGTAAATATTTTACTTTAAAATTTTATATGGTCACAAAATCATAATTTAATAATTTTGAAGTAAATGTCATTTTAACACTTACAGTCACTAATCAGGTTCTTCCAAAACTAATCAAAATGAAAGATCTCAAAAACTAATCTTTTGGAATTTTTGCTTTTGCTTCATAATGTTTTATAGTCACAAGCTTTTGATATTTACAACTTTTTCTTATTTGGTTTATATATTTTCAACAAAATCTTCAGCTTAACATACACAAATAAAACCACAAAAACATAATTTAATTTTGCTCTTTTTTTTTTAATCTAAAAAGGAAGGAAAACAAAATACAGTGGACTGACTAAACCAGATCCAGTTGGGGCCAACAACATATGCTGATTTAGACAGATGTTATCCAGTGTTGTGGCTGGACGTGACTTTGAAATCATGCTGGTTTACACAGAAATCTGGGTTAGACAGATGCTGGTTTACACAGAAATCTGGGTTAGACAGATGCTGGTTTAGACAGAGTCCACTGTATTAATTATCATAGTGCTAGGTGTTATTATTATATTTCAATATACATTACATTTTATATGTACTCTCTTTTTTATATAACAATATAGACAGGCTTTGGAATTATTTTAATTTATTCTTTTGTAACACAATGTTAATTTTGATTATAGTCAGGGACGGTGGATATGTAAATAAAAAAGGCATTAGTTGAAAATATTTATATGTTTTAGAAGAGAAAAACATCACCTATACAATGTGATCACATTTTATTTATTGTATAATATAGTGTAAAATTATATACACATGTATACAGGTATATACTTTAAATTATGTCATTAAAATAAATGAGTATTTCTCTCTATTTAGAATGAAATAGGGTGTAAAATGGTATATTTTTAAATCCCATTTATTTTCTTTCATATTTATGATGGACTTCTGGTACTTTTTAAATAACCTTTTTTGTTATCATTTTACTCATATTATTACACTAAACATAGACAAGTTCATTAAAAAATGAAACACTAAATATTAAAGGAAATTATGCTTGTCTATTGAAATTTCAGTACTGTTTTAATGAGCAGCTATCCGGTGTCGAACACATTATTTTTGATAGGCCTATATGGTCAACAGAAAGAATCCAACATCAAAAACCAATGTAGATTTTTTTAAATATGCATTTCCACATATAGGACAGCACATGCACCAGTCATGAATCACAACCACAACTAAATAGTAAATATTTGTTGTTTATTTGTTGGGGTGTGTGGGGGTTGTACATTTTTATAGGTCAGGATTTGAGTTATGACTGAATAAATAAATAAAAAGCACACTATATTTTCTATGTTGCTGTCAAGATGTTATTGTGATGGTGTGTTTAATAATGGCTAAAATGTTTCATAATGAACAGAGAGACAAAGACAGTGAGACAAGAGTGGTATTAGAATATTTTATCACCTATTGTTTTCAACTGAGAAATATGTGTATAAATATAATTATGACATTTTGTAATTAGAAATATCCTGGTGCTGTATGTGAGTAAAATTCTGCTGTGTTTTATTGTGTACATTAACAGCATTGGTCATAGAAAATAGGATATTACTTTTAGGTTTACTTTCCTGAAAAAGGTACCTATATAGAGTGCTTTCCCTTAGATTGTGTGTGCGTGCTTGAACACTTTTGTGATGTAAGCATGTAAAAACTATTTCCAGTCCAGTCCAGTCCAGATTGTGTGTAGTTCTGTCTATTTATAGACTTGTCTGTTTGAAAATTCTCTTGAGTGCTCTGTTAAATTGTCTTCAGTTGATTATTGTAACCATTGGACAGATATATCTATAGTAAAGAATGGTAAATAGACATCGTTTGAATATCTAAAAAAACGTTTTACAATGAAATTATTTTCATGTCCATAGAAGTAAAATAATTGGAACTTTTTTTCACATTTTGTTTGTAAAAATGTGTGCGTTTAAGTTTTGTATTCCATTCTTACCCATTGTTCATCCAAGTTAATCTTTTTGATTAACCATAGTGCCATAGAATGAATTAATTATGTTTCTCTTTCACTTGTTCTGCTGTTGTAATAGCAGGACATTTGTGATAATAATTATTCCAAAAATAAATTAATTTTGCTGTTGAAGTTTACATATACTGAACTGCAAAAGAAACGTTATTTTCCCCAATGCTAATAAAAATTAAGATGCAAACATTTCTTTGTAATGTCAAAATGCTCATGCACCTCGTGGTATGTATGGGTATACATGCAAACTTCAATTGCTAGCCTGACATTCGTCATTTCTATATAAATACTATGCTATGTTTGTCAAGAAATCAGAAAGAACAAGCTATTGGAAGATTAGGAATGAGACAGTGTGCGTTGATCATTGCAAATTCATATAACACCAGGACTACAGTGGTGATTGGGTGAACAAATATTGAGGACATATTTACTGCTGAAAACAGACCATAACACATCCTCAATATTTCTTCACCTAATCACCATCTAATCACCATTATTGACATACTACAGGCAGGCTCAATGACTCAAAATTGTGTCATGTGATATGCATCTCCTTTGGCCATAGCAAATTACATTTAAAACATTAATAATGTTAAACTAAAATATTTTACTCACCATTAGAAAAATATTATCATTTGAATTATTGATATTTGTTTTGTAAAACATATACATCATGTATTCTTAATTAATATTAATAAAAATCAAGACAGTTGTTTATTCATGTAATTAATTTATTAATCATTTATGTATTAGTCCTGTTATACTATTGTAAATCATGACATTAATGCATTGAGAAATGATTGTCATACATCTTGTATTTTTTAAACCAATACATTGTTGTCATTAAAATTAAAATATATTAATTAATTATTGCAATAATGTCATGATTTACAGTATTAAATATTGTTAAATGTACAGATTATTTAGTCTAAACAAACCAAACCAGAGTCTAATCCAGAATTTGTCTAAACCGGATTATGTTATAGTCCCAAACTGGCATGCATCTCTAGAAACAATTTAATCCAGTATTAATGGATGCAATCTCAGCCTGATCCCATGGGGTGTGTGCTTGAGCATTCAGTGGATGTAGGCACATGTAAAAAGATTGAACAAACAAGCTAACAATCCAGCATCCAGTTCCACAAGGTCTTGTTTAGACAGTAAATACTTCATGTTTTGTATGTGAAAACAGCTCTAATTAGGCTGATGTCCAGTGCTAGTGCTTGTTTGTGTGCCTCTAAATGAAAACTAATTTGAAAAGCTATAATAAGCTTCAGATCACATTTTCTATAACCAAAAACATAAAATGTAACTCGGCTGTAGAACTCTCTTTCAGGGGTTTCATAGGCTCGTTTCTCCATGACATTAGTGAAATCTACTCTTCAAATTAACTTTAGGATCACTTTTATAATTTCTTTTATAAAATACACCTTTTATTTCATGCTTTCGATGTGCTACGCATGAATCTTGTGCGATTATAACTGCATTACTGTTATTGTGCATCTGTAAACAAGGCTAAACTTATTGCAAACCACTCAAATGTTTATTTTTTTAGCAATTTAAATAATTATACCCTTTTAAAGATTTGGTTCTTAACTTAATTTGAAGAGTATAGAAACAAACCATCACTTCATGAGAGGGTTAAAATATTCTGTCTTTAAATTATATTTAAGTTGATGTTGGCGAGACAGAGATCTTCATTCAGGAGAGAATATTTGAATGATTTACATTTGAATCGGATTATGTTATGACGACTATTATGCTGCAGTGTATGGCTGCTGTTGTTTTTATTTTGTTGCAGTCTATAAACTGACATTTAATTATCACACACCAGTGATTACAATGGAATGAATCATTTTGTATATATTTTAATTTATGTTCAATAAAAATTCATAATTTTGTTTTACATACAGTAGTTTGTTATTAAATTTATTATTTTTGTTGTAAACAAAATGTCATTTAACAAAATTAATATGTAATGTAAATTTGAGTTGTCTTTCTTATCTTTTTTTTACATGCAATTGTAATTTAAGCATGGATTCAGAGTGGTTTGTGGGAAGGGCACATGTATCTTCATTTTGTAAGAAAACATTTAAAATTGGGGTGTCATTAAACAATTCTTATCATATAATAATCCCCATGAATGTATGGGGGGGGGGACAAATGGAAAATGCTTTCTTTTATCTAAATTGTTAAAGGTTTTGATTTTTCCTCCATATTAATGTGTGACTTTTTAAATGCCTTTTAAATATCTTAAATTATAACAATACTACCAGTAAGAAGACAACTGAAGGAAAAATAAACAGTTATAATGAATGCTTTATTTGTCAACAATATAAACAAATAAGTCATATTTGAATCAATAAATACTAACAATGTGAGTGATTACTTTTTGAATCTCGGCTACAACGTTGTCCACAAGATGTGCACATCCCAGTGCCGACTGCGACACTAAATTCAGATTTGATGTCGATCTCTTCAGTGCTTTTCACATAAATGTTTCTACTCATTCCAGAGAGAGCAATTTAAATGTTTTCCAATTATTCACCAGCTTGACACAATTGTTTTTTAGTCAGTGTAATAATCTGTAGAAAGTATTGCAATGTGTTTTAACTACATAGAGTGATGATCAGTAGAGATCCTAAACTAATGTTGTCAGGTTACTGAAATATCGTCAGGTGAAGGGTCCGTGTTTAGTTGTTCAATAAGAAACCTGAAATAGAAATACAGGACATCAATTTCTTTCTTTTTTTCATAATTTTAATTTAAAGTTTACTGCAATTTAAAATAAATAAGTTGTCAAAGAAAGAACTTTATATTTCAAATAGGAAATTGTTTAATCACTAGTTATTGTGTGTGAAACGATAATTTTGGTACATGATCTACAGAGGAAACATTGAAATTCTGTTAGAAATAATCATCTATATCTTCAGTATGGCATCCAAAGGGAAGTCACTCTATAACTTACACTTTGTCCAAACCAGATATCTGAATAAAGAAGATTATCAGCAATGTCATACAATATAAGACTAGAAAAACTCATTTAATCTGGCACCCATGTCTAAACTTGCCTATGTTTGGTTCGACAGTAATCTGATGTTAACAGAATATACAGTATTTATAAAGCAATAATTTATTCAGTATGTAAATGTAATGGTAAAATACCTACCCAATGTCCAGGGTTCTAAACATGTTCAATTTTGACATAAGAATATCTATCTGGTCATCTGTTATATCAATACTGTTTGTCTGAAAGAAAGCAGAAATCAGTCAAAAGTTTGCCAAAATTCACCATATCTTTTTAACTACATTAAACCTACTCCAATGTTAATAATGAAAGTTTCCCATTTTAATAGCACTTCATGGAAATAGTGGGTGGGAGGAAAACATTTTTTTAATAAAAAATTTAATTAATTTAAAAACTTTCCTTTAGAGAATAATTAAATGGACAATTGACCTAGAGGAATACAAACAGATTATTGTCTTCAGTGGTAACTATGTTTAGAATGGTTGATGCATACTAGTCTTCATATATTACAATGTGGAGCGGGATGTATATCGGCAGCATACCTGCCTTTGAAGCAGTTGGTCGTCGGATCAATCCTTCTCAGTGGACCCACCTGCAGTTTGGGCTATTTTTCATTCCATCCAGTGCTCCACAACTGGTTCATCAAAGGTCATGGTATGTGCTGTCCTGTCTGTGGGAAAGTGTTTATCAAAAAGAGTAGCCTATGTGATGGCAGCGGGTTTCCTTTAAAAATGTGTAAAAATGACCATATGTATGGCATCCAATGGCC
>JAUTWP010094063.1:0-12078 GCA_033042655.1 Cyathermia naticoides
CATTTTAATGTACTGGGGAAATATTCTTGTTTGTGATTGGTTAATATGTTTTAGACGCTCGCGTAGCGCGACAAAAATAGAAACAATTCCTATCGGTATTGTGTCGCGCGCTCGACTAGCTCAAACTGTCGCGCCGTACGCATGCAGTTAGAATGCTGCAATTGAAAGCAATGCTTTCTAAAAAAAATAACTCGCGTCGCTCGCGCCGTACGCGTCCGGTTAGGATATAGCTTTAGGATACAGCTTAACAGAGAATTTGCAGCATCGTTTTGCTTCAGTAGGTCACGTAATGCTATCACTGTTAAAAAAAGGTGAGTTGTGTTTAACAACCATTCCTTTTTCATGTGTGGTATTAAATTCTTCCAACATTCGTTTAAAGTTTTATAAAAACAGAAATAGATTATTCAATTAATAATTTAGAGGTCATATGTTAAGGCTTTTTAAAACACACTTCTTTTTTCGATCTAATTTGCCATCCCATTACTGTGCTATATTTAATTACATTTGTTAGCCTGACGTTTTTTTCGTGGAATCATTAGTGCTAAATAACAGTGCCGCAAGCCTTCACTCGCACATCTTGATTGACGGTCGAAATTGGCGCGATATTTTAATCAATCCTCATTTGTATGACATGGCAGCCAAATATATCACGGTAATATTCTTGAAAATGTGTTTGTGTCTAGACATGTGTTTTTACCTTCATAGACTGTTTGCATGATAGTTCTGTTACAGAGGTTATTTTTTAGACTGTCCACTTTCACTAATAACAAAATACAGTCAGCGGGAGACATTGTGTTCAGAAATTAATTACACTACTTAGTTAAAGGTGCAAACCCTATTCTTTTTATGAAATAATTTAATATTGTTTTTAGTATCCGAAATACGTCTGAATTAATTACGTTGCATTCAAACTGACATCAGCTTTTTGAATGTTCACTTTAAAAGCCTAAACAAAAATTGGTTCTGGATTCTTGACACTATTTATTTGAAGGTGCTAACCCTATTCGTTTTAGGAAATAATTCAATATTGTTTTTAGTATTCAAAATAGGTCGAATCACTTGCCAATCTAACACATTTTTTCAGTTTTTTCTTAAAACCATGTTCAATCCTTTTACACGTGCCTACATCCACTGAATGTTCAAGCACGCCTCCGTGAGTGCAGGCTCAGTCTTTAAGGAACTTATTCCAGAGTCTGATATTGCACCTATGGCGGGGGACCTACAATAAGGTCATGTTGTTTAACATCTACATTCAGAGCCAGCCTGTTATATTAGACGCATTGGACCTGTACTATACCTTTCGTTATTTTATACTACAAATACAACGAACTTTTGAACTCACAATGTTTTAATTTCAAAAGAAAGACCAAAATAAACCACTATGGCTATTCTTTTATATTATTTGCCACTTAGTTGTCTGATAATTCCGTTTAGAACTGGTGTTGGCCAATGGTATCTTTTAGCCCCGTTTCTTTTTACATTAATATTTATGTATAGAAATTTCTGTTTATAATGGACAGACATGCGTGTATAACATAGAAAATGATGTTGAAAAGATGTGTGGAATGCAGTATTCAAAATGGTGGTTACTACTTTATCTTATACATTTATGGTGATAGGAAAGTAATTTTATAAAAAACATTGTGAATATTTTACTGTAATATTAATATCACACGATATGTGGAAATACATGTGTAATTCAATTCTTTTGTTTGTTTGTATTTTATGGTGTTTTTGTGTATTTTTGTTGGCTTTTTTTTACAATATAGGACATGCGATTTCATATACAGTAGCAAATAAAAAATACAATTCATATCATTAGGTCAAATAATAACGTTATGGCGCGATGAAAAACGTAGAAATGCTTTGCGGTTTGTTAAAATTGATATGATTGTAATGTGTTTGAAGTCGTTTGATGCCTTTATAAGCATTATTCTATTGTTTTATCCACGTGTGCATTCTAATAAATCAATTATCACAATGGTGCGTCTGCAACACGTAATTTATTCAACTCGTTTCAGTAATAATGCATTCAGCTGCCTAGCGTTATGTGAATATAATATTCGCAATGTTTTATCTCTGGGAATAAAATAAATCCCAAACTCATCTGATAAATATCGCTTGCCAGTCACGTTCATGCAATAGTATCTGTTTCACCAACACACGTACACACAAGGGATATAGCAAACTGAGACACACACATAAAATAGCGTTTGTCATGCTAGCAGTATACAACCATAGGCGGATCTAGGGGGTTCGGTGTACAGCCCCCTAAATTTTGCGATTTTTTACGTTGGAAATATACGTCATTGGGGCCCCCTAAATGGACTTTTTTGGATTCGCCACTGACTCAACCTACAGAAACCAAAACAAGAATAAAAAAATGTTTTCTCCATCTGTTGTACAAGTCAGGTGTTTTTATCATTTGATGTGGGGATTCTTGCTACTTTGCCAATCTGATTGGTTCGTGTGTATAGCTACTGTTGATCCAGTGGATGCAAATGCATTATCACTACTAGCTTGTTTTAAACAAAAGTAGGTTTGTTTTGTTTAATGACGCCACTAGAGCACATTGATTTTTTATCTTATCATCTAGTATTGGACGTCATATATATGGTCATTTTGTTTAGAGGAAACGCATTGCCGCGACATAGGCCACTCTTTTTGATAAATAGCAATGATCTTTTATATGCACTTTCTCACAGACAGGACAGCACATACCACGGCCTTTGTTAATCAAGTTGTGGAGGACTGGATGGAAAGAAAAATACCCCAAACTGCAAATGGGCCCACTGAGAAGGGTCGATCCGACGACCGACCGCTTCAAAGACGGGCAAGCTACCGAATGAGCTACATCCAGCTCTTTTTTTCCTTTAAATAAAATTGAAATTTTTGAAATAAAATTTTTCATTCTCCGGATCCTCTATCACAAAGATACTGACATATATTATGTATCTCTGTATCCAGTATGCTTTCGCAATACTATAAGGATCATGACCTTTGTTTAGCCTTTCCTGCAGTCACCAAGAGACAAATGCCATGGCGCCAAAGTCCAAACCCATTATATTGAATTTTACGTCAAAGATCAATAATCATTATTTTCATTTATCTTCTTTATCGGAATAAGCTACATTTAATTATTCCGTGCGAGAATAGCATGTGTGAATATAAGAATCAATCACGTGAACGTAGAACACCTTTATCCTCAATACTTGCTTCAAGGCGTTTCACATCCATCCGATAAAAAAAATGTTTTATTCAACGACGCCACTAAGCACATTGATTTTTATCTTATCATCGGCTTTTGGATGCCATTCATATGATCATTTTGACACATTGATTTCAGAGGAAACCCGCTGCAGCCACATAGACTACTCTTTCCAGTAAGCAGCAAAGGATCTTTTATATGCACTGTCCCACAGACAGGACAGCACATACCACGGTTTTAGTTAGCCAGTTGCGGAACACTGGTTGGAATGTGCTCTGGTGTTTGCTATTCATATCGTATTGGTAACGACTAGTATCACTGTACGTGACTACCATAGCCATCATAATAGAAACAATTTCCTGATAGGCTTAAAGTTATAGGCCTTAGTTTCAAGATTTATAAATGTCCTTTGTAGCGTAGAGAATTGCAATAAAGTCGACAATTTCAATGATTTATTTTTGTTAGTTCCAAACTACTCCAAATCATTTCTTTGGCTAAATAATAACCCAAACCAAATGTGGCATGTTTACCCGTTAATTTACCGATTCGGGGATTTTTCTATATTTTGGTCACAGTGGTAATTAGGTCAAGATCACGGAAAATAGCTCATAAGACGATTTAGCCCCCCCACACACACACACAAACTACTCGTGTCTTTAGAGTCCATCTATTTGACTCTGTGTGTATATATACGATTTTTAATTTGTTGCAAAGGACACTTTATAACAAAATAACACAATACACCAGATAATTATCATGGATTCTTTGTTTTGGTTGAGTAACAAGGTCGCACTTGCAAACCGGATAAATTATGGTGACGGGCACTGTTTTGTACTCATACACAGCATTAGTTTTGAAAAATAATATAATCGATATGATTAACGATTATACAGCTAACTGAGATAGCTGTCTTTCGTCGGATTGTATGAAGATAGACGTAATGGCGTCTTGTCATATGTTTCAATCATTCTTAGATATACCATGTCTCTTGCATAGCTCTAACGAACCTTGCAATGTCTGAATTCCTTTTTTGTAGTCAATCAAAAACGATATTAAATTTTTATATTTATACGAAATGGCAGCATGAATAGATTTTGTGTTGCTTAATTGATTTTCATGTGTGCATTATATTTGCAACAAGTGCTATCTGGGATATTTTCTTATACGTCTCTAAATAGGCAAGAAATTTTACTTGAAATGACATTTTAAAATATTTTAAAACAATTAAGTGATTTCTTTCCTAAAATGTAACACATACGTTTTGTTAGGTTTTAGTTTTGCAAAACCATGATTGGTGTGGTGACCATCTGGTTAGTTTAAGTAGCTATACATAACATAGAGCTTTACAGCGCTTTGAATCTGGGCTGGAGTAAAAAGTGTAATTTATTTAATTTAACAACGTCATTAGAGCACATTGATTGCGTTTTAATTGTCGGCTATATATATTTCACACCATAGTCAGTGTGACACATATAGAGGAAACTGCCACCGCCACATAGGCTACTCTTTCCTATACGCAGCAAAGGATCTTTTGTATGCACTTTCCCTACAGATATAACACATACCACTGACTTTGATGAATATGTTGTGGACTATTTTGATGAAACGGGAAATAGCCCAAACTGATTGGTGTAAGCACAATTAAAAATGATATACCTTGATTACGATTACAGAACCTAACAGTCTTGAATGTGTTAAGCAACTAAGATTGATTGGCATACATGGATATGCAATCTTAATAGCTAACACTGGTTGAATGTGGGTGTGCATGCACACGAATGAGCTAGCCACTGTTCTAGCAGGTTGTCTGGGGAACCATGGATGTCACAGTGACCTTGCTGCATGAGTAAAACATAAAACTTTAATAGATATTGAGTTGACGTTGGTTAGAATGGTAACGAATGGGTATTTCTGGCATGTTGACGAGGAAAGCACATGAGTGGTGTTAAATTGCTTATAATATATAATTCAATATTAGTACGGCATAGTCAGGAGCGTGCCCGCCTTTGAAGCGGTTGGTCGTCGAATCGATCCTTATCAGTAGACCCATCTGCAGTTTGGACTATTTTCCGTTCCAACCAGTGGTCCACAATTATGTGTTTCTCTGTCTGTGGAAAAGTGCATACAAAAGACTCCTTGCTGCGTATCGGAAAGAGTAGCATATGTGGCGGCAGAGGGTTTCCTCTAAAAGAAATGTTTCAAAATTACCACATGAATGACGTTCAATACCCGATGATAAGATAAAAAGTCAATGAGCTCCAGTTGCGTCGTTAAATAAAAACAAACTTTACTTTTTATATTTGAAGAGCTCAATTGCAAAAGGGCTTAGATCCATTTTTGACAAAATTACGTTTGATGCGCCAACTAGTGATGATTAACCCCTGTTTGAACATGAAACTTGAACATGACACATCTAATGAGTTTCAAAACAGCTTACATCCTTGATGAAGGACCACTGCATTTTCATTGATAGTCCAAAATGGCAGTAGTTTGGCGCTTTCTTTTAAACTGTAAAATGGTCTGTAAGCCCTGTTGGAAATAAGCTCTTCATATATCCCCAGACAAACACGTATTACTTGTCTTGCTGTTTTGTGAAGTTTTCTCAAACTTACTGTACATGACAATACTTTGAAGTTGTTGTCTATTGATTATGAGGAATAATTCACAATGAAACATTCTCCAGATGTATGATTCATACTGATTCTTCTTAACAAGGCGTATTACGGCAAACAGTTTTTGATAGATGTCACTGGTAAACTTTGATAGATGTCACTGGTAAACTTTGATAAATGTCAATATGATTATATTCCACTGTTTGTCAGACAAATGGTACTATCATGTCGGAAATGCAAAATCAAATAAATTTCAATATATCAATGTAAGGGTATTTTCGTCAAGGTATTTCAGTGAATGTCTATCATGAGACATAAAGGAGTTCTTGAATATTTTAATCTGAATAATAATCAAAGGATGCACAAACAAATACATAAAGATCTGTGCTCCTGAACCACTAACGAAATAACAAGTGATAGAAAAAAGTTTCTTTCATTTAACATTACTAGAGCACATTCATTTTTTTATTTTATCAGCGGCTATTGGACGTCATACATGTGGTCATTTTGACACATTTATTTAGAGGAAACCCGCTGCCGCCATATAGGCTACTCTCTCCAATAAGCAGCAAGGGATACACTTTCCCATAAACAGGACTGTACATACCACGGCCTTTGATGAAGTAGTTGTGGACCATTGGCTTGAACGGAAGTGATAGAAAGGTATGGTGTTTAAAACTGGTTTATAACGAATATACCTTATGTATTTGTTTAAATGTAATATATATATATACATGTATATGCTTACTGCTGGAAAAAAGAAGTGTTTTTTTCAACGATGTCATTAGAAGACGTTGATTCTTTACAATCATCAGCTATTGGAAATCAAACTGGAGAAGCAGAAAGTATTTTTTTGACATAAATGACACACTGACAATTGGAAAGTTAAAAGTGTTCATTCACTATAGCTTTGAGTGGATATCAGTGTTCATTTGAATAGGTGCATGAAAATCAATCGTATCATAGCCTAGGCGGCGGGAGCGTTTCCTTTCTCACACCATCATTAAGAGCGTGATGCAGCTCAATCGTTAGCATTAATGCCTTTGAAGCGGTCAGTCGTCGGATCGATCCTTCTCAGTTGACACATTTACAGTTTGGGTTATTTTCCGTTCCACCTCGTGCTCCACAACTGGTTCATCAAATGTCGTGGTATGTGCTTTCCTGTCTGTTGGAAAGTGTAAATAAAAAAACATGCTACTTATCGGAAAGAATAGCCTATGTGGCCGCAGCGGGTTTCCTCAAATATAACATCTAATCTCAGTAGATATTATCGTTGTAATATAGCATCAAATGGCTTCTGTGTATATGTCTAAAACATTAAAAATATATCAGGAGTATATCAATATACCAAATTTGATAAAACAAAAACGAATTCCATGTCAAAATTATATCATATTGCTTAAACGTTATATAAAACCAGCATTCCCAACAACACCTCAGCAATTGCGATATGTAGACTGATTGATTATGTAGATGTCTAATAACTGATCAAACAGTTTCTATTTCGAGATCAATATTGCAACATATATGGGAGGACGTGCTCGTAGACAGCGTGTTTACTTTATATTCGCAATCTCAACTACACAACTGCTGGTAATCAAAACAGTCAACCTCTATACGCAAAACATTGTTCGGCATTCCTGTACCATTATCAGTGGCTGTCCAATCCATGACCCTAAGTACCACCAACGTTCCCAAAAATATTTCCAACGTTAAAAATAGAAAAATCGCAAAATGTATGGGGTTACGTCACCGGGGCCACCCCCTAGATCCGCCTATGATTATAATATCAAAATCACGAGCAGGAAATAGGGTAGTGAGTCATAACCATTACTGATGGTATTTTTAAACGTTTTGCTATAATAAATATTTAATTTCCCCTTTCCTCCGCAATGCAGTTATTAAATGACTATCTGATTATTATGGATATAACAGAGAATTGTGTAGAATTCACATTCCCTGATGAAGGCAGCAGGATGCTACCGAAATGTTTGGTTGTAAATAAGGCGATCAACATTTAACTTTTTCCCATTTTGTGGAATTTCGTAGTGTTATTATAAAATATTGTTTTAAATCAGGTACGTCACCATTACAAAAATATTGCACCACTTTGAGGTTTTTGAAGTTCGTTGTTCATGTTAGTATATTCAATTGCAATAGTTCTGCAAGTAGAATTGTTTGACTTTTTCAAGATTGTGGAAATAGTTTTAACGTGCTTACCATGTACTTTATACCCTGTCAGATAAAATAGATATTAAATGAAATTTGTATTATCATTTAAACTATCCAATTATTTTTTCTTTTGTTTTTTGGGTTTTTTCTTCTTATTTCTTTTTTGTTGATTTTTAATTTTTTGTGGGGATATGTTTCTGTGTCCATTACACGACTCGGAGAAAAGCCACTTCTGTCTGCATGGAACAGATCTACACCAGAAGCTCTGGTGATCCATGGAAGACCTGCAAACAACTACCTAATTCATCACTCAGATTGGAATATCTGTATGAGACAATTTTTAACAAATTTTGAACGAAGAAGTTTCTGTGCCTAACAAAATGAAAATTGAAATCAAAAGATAGAATCTGATTATGTACTGTATCTTACCTGTTCTGTAAAAGTCAATGACGGAATTAAAGACGGCGGGGTGACGGTCGAAAAAGTACTCGTCCTTAGCCCCACCAGACTGAACGTGACTTTCCGCCAAACGTGACAGGCGCGTGTTTGGCACGTTCCGCAGCGTCGACACGTGCGTTTCGTGACGAATCCCGCCAACATTAAGAACAATCTCATCATCATTTCTAAATTGTCGGAATTTAATAGGAGTGTTACCCACATCATCTGCCGATCCGTGAACCACAGGGAATCGGCATGTAGGCTTAGTTTCCACCATTATATTTGACGCCAGTTTGTGCCGAGAAAATATCATGACCTAACATTTTTCAAACAGTCCATGATTTTTCTGAGGAAATTGTGTCACTCTTCCTCAGTTAATCTGTAATAGTTGATGGTTTATTTGTTCTTCAGTGAGTGGATCCACACTGGTGATGTGCTTACACAGGCATATTCAACGTTATTGTAATCACAAAATCAACAAATGTCAAAACTTTTAAGCGTGTTTATATTCCTCGCTATATAAACTGCACAAGAGCGTAAGTGTAGTCTTAAAACATTGAATTTAACCGAAATATTGACAAGTGGTTGATATTTCTTGCAACAGGAAAACAGTTCTCGATTTATGTATTCCTCATGGACTGAATTGTACTCCAAAGACTTTGTTATTGTGAAACATTCAAATGAATTCTAACCACGAATGAATGGAAATCCTGCAAGCTAGTTCTGGAAACAGAAACGATTGTTCACGATGTATAAATCCGTTATCGATTTGTACTTCACCAACTTTAAATCTGATCTTAAAATATAACTAATTCAATTACGAAATCAACAAAGTTTTGTTACTTTTTTCAATAAAAATACATTTGTTCGACGCAACATCACATTCTGCTTTATGTTTCCACACTTGAGTAACGAAAGGAAATCACTTGTATTATTTTCTTAGCAAACAACAGAGCAGTTAATAAGGATAAAACCGAATGCGATGAGTCTTCACTATAAACGCAACAACAACTATCTGTTTTGTAACCGCCGCATTACTGATCTCCGTTGAATGCCATCTCACGTCGGGTGATCATTTGTTATCTGACCGAGTCTGCGTTGTGTTGCCTTTTTAAATAAAACATGTCTTCTGTAAGAATCCGTCATTGATCAGGCTGGCAGTACGCTGCTGTTGTGACATGCCCCTGGATTACCGATGAAATATTCATTCCGCTAACCACGTAAAGAATTAATTGGCCAGTCCCTACTAATAACAGTAGCACTTCACTGAGCAGACGACTTTTGACGATCTCGAGGGGCAGACGACTTTCGGAGATCTCGAGGAACAGACGGCTGTTGGCGATTCCATCATAGAGAGATGCTCTAACGATACTGGGTATTGGAAGTCGCTATCTGCCAGCCTACCACGTTCTAGCACGATTGTCAACAATTCGATCGAAGTGTGTAGTGCAAGCATTGGGTCTTGGCAGGCAATATCGTTTGAAGAAAGCGTCATTCACATTTCTTTCCAAATTAATCACCATGGCTACGGATAGTGTTCCGTTCCAAAAAAACCGCCATAAAACTGACCCTCGTACACGTTCGTGGTTTAAACGCTGGAAGTTTCTAGCAATTTATCGATGAAAGGGTAATGCCATAAACACCGTGGCTGACCCAGTTCGCATAATAACGGCAAAATCCGGAACAATTGACGGAAATTTGTAGCGTTGTACGTTAAGCTTTTCCTGCCGCGGGGTTATAGTTAAACTCTCACACCTAGATACTCGCAAAGCAAGTCTTGTAAAGTTAGATGCAAAGTTTGTTTTGTTTAAAGACGCCACTGGAGCACATTGATTTTCATCTTATCATTGGCTATTGGATGTCATTCATAATATGGTAATTTTGACATATTCCTTTCACAGGAAACCCTTTGCTGCTGCCACATAGCTTCTCTTTCCGATAAGCAGCAAGGGATCTTGTATATGCACTTTCCCACACACATGACAGCACATACCACGACATTTGATGAACCAGTTGTGCAGCACAGGTTGGAACGAAAAATAGCCCAAACTGCCAATGCAAAACAAATCTTGTAAAGGTAGATGCAATGCAAAACAATACTAAGATGGCGTTATTCATCTCAGTCACACTCATATAAATAACTAATGATGGAGTATAATAATATTACAAGAACAAAGTAATAAAACGACAATTAAGAATATTCGTTTAGACGGTTTGTCAACGCGGACACGATACCGACTGAGCTACACCCGGCTCTTGTAATATGAAGTAACATGGCTTCAAGATGAACAATTAGGAAGACTTATAGAAAAGGGGAGAATGAGAGAAATGGATTATAAAACATTGACTAAATAATGTTTCCAATCTTACCCATACCTCTATTATGGTAAATTGGCCATTATGTAAAACAAATGTTGGTGTGTTACATCTGTGAAATGACAGACATAAGAATCCTTATGCGGTTGCATCAGTCTCATTTTTCGATAAGGTCAAGGTTAAAAGAGTTGATCTGTAATAAATTTACCTACAATTTGCCAATACCTACTCGCATTGGATTATATGTTATTAGTGCAAATAGGTCAAGACACGAAGAACTGCTGGAAGTTATCGTTGATAAAAGTATGATTAATTTAGAAGTATGACTCATAGATAGAAAATTTGTATTCTCCAAGCACTAACATTTGTCATAGAAAATTACGCGTTTTTCAACTGTAATAATAACTCTTGTAAAATGGATATTAATATTCTTGAAGTTAATAACGTTTCATGTCACGTGAAATAACAGAGATAACTAATGGAATATAACTTTTTTCAAATAAAATGTATTTCAGTTAATAATTGCAAGATGCATTTTTATAATCACTGATTAAGAAACTGATTGATGATAGTGGAAAAAAATAGTTAAAACACTACCATAATTACTTAAAAGCAATAAAGGAAATTAGTTTTATAAATCAAAATAACAAATATCTAGGGCATGATTTACACAAATATAAAAAAGACACGAACACATTTCTTCATATGGTGAACATAATCAGAAACAGTCATTAGAATTTAGAAAGAGTAACTAGTAACTGGTCATTTGTAAACGCAGTGATAACAACAGAGATTTATTCAAACACTGGTAGATCCCATAGGCACGGAGATGAAAATTAGCTTCCTCCTGGAGTGAGTGATAAAGAAACATTTGAAATGGCATAAAAACAGTTTTCTGAGGACAATGAAGTCGGATGAAAAAAATCAATATTTCCTTCACTATCAAAACAGTTATTAATTAGACTGACCCTAGTCTTGCCTTTGTCGTTTCGTATAAAATGCATCTGAAACAACTTCAGACAGAATAGGAAGAAACAGTGTGTGCCAGATGGGTAGTCCTTGCCAGAAATTATAAGTAGACATAACGGTAAAAATTCTTCAATGGTCTCCGTGGCCGCGTTGTCAAGCTATCGGCTGGTAGGTATTGAGATCGTATCTCTCAGTCGAGGCATGGGATTTTTAGCCTCGTTATAGACTCCAACCCAGAGTGAGTGCTCCGCAACGCTCAATGGGAAGGTGTATCCACTTACACCGACCAGTGGTTCCATAATTGGTTTGACAAAGTCCATGATTTGTGCTATATTGTCTATGGGAAAGTGCATATAAAAGATC
>JAUTWP010094174.1:0-12076 GCA_033042655.1 Cyathermia naticoides
AGTCCCAAATTGACTTATAACACTAGAAAAACTCTAATCCAGCACTCTGTCTAAACCAGCATGTTTTTCTGGTCCCATAAGGATCCGGTTTAGACAGAGTTCACCGTATTCAAATTATTTCTGCATAATATTAGGAATAACAAAAATATTAATACTTGTAAGTACTTATCAAAGCATTAAGTAAGTTTTGGATATGCATTTTATTATACATGTATTAAAATAACTGCAGTACATCTATATATACCCCAGTAATTACGTACATATCGTCAGTGGTCTCACAAAATAAATACATGTATGTACATTAATTAGAACTTCATAATCAGGACATGTGACAAAATACCTTATGTTAATTGGTTGTTGCATTAAAATTCTAAAATAATTTGTATCTGTGGTTTATACACAATAACAAAAATCAATTAATAACATTTCAGTCGCAACCAATGATATACATGTATATAAGATCTTTCACTGAATGGTATGTCAGTAATTTATAAAAGGCATTGTGATAATATACAACACATAACACTTAGTGCATACACATTATTAAAGGAACATGACTGATTTTCAAAGTGTGTTTTTACTATATATTTATAGAATATTTTACACACTATCCAGCCCTAAGTTGGTAGACATGTACTATAACACAGGACAAATTCAGTTATGTTCCTTTAAGAAATTTGTGAAGTTCTATTTAGAAATTTTACAACAAAAAAAGATGATAAAACTAAAAACAAAAACAAAAAATAAAAACGTGTACCATAAAGACAAAAACATCCACACCCCACCCCACAATTATTATAACAATAACAAAAACACCGGTTATATATAACAATTCAAGGGGAATTAGTCTAAAAACTATTTACATCATGGGATTCACTTTACTAAAATAAAAATAAAATTTGATCCTATAAATAGTTATTCACCAAAAATAAATATGAAATGGACAGAGACAAAAAAAATCCCATTACATTGTTCCCCATTGTTTTTTTAAAAAAGAGGCAACAACAAAATAAATTAACAAACAGTACCAGTATCTGTCATTATAATTTATAATGAGCAATCAACACCATGTTTTATACACACCCAGTGTATTAAATGCTGTTAATTTTGACAAAAAATAAAGTAACAGAAAGGATGCTACCCTGAGGCACACCCATTTCTTAAGTGTGAGGATCAGAATAAGTTGATCCTTATAAAGTCAGGTAATCGACCTCTAAGGCCAAACTTCCTGTCTTGGACACAATCTCTGGGGAACTCAGAGTGTGCCCACGAGAGGCATGCTTGAACACCTTTTTAGTGATGTAAGCACGTAAAACTTTTGTCCTTGTCCTTGTCTCCTCTAAGGCCAAAGCTATGGGTCTTTCAAAATCTTGTTCTTCCACATAGTATCATACGCTTTTTCCATATCAAAGAAAATAAATGAAAGCCTCCTGGGCTAATGTTTTAAAACGAACAATATGACCAAGTCAGTAGGGATAATATACCTGGTAGGAGTACTTTGTACTTAACAGTTTATAATTGGGCATGATTCTACACATTTCACTTCAATATATTATGTATGGTATTAATACATGGTTGTTGATGGTTTACAACATGAGGTAGTTTGTCTATATATTTAACTTCAATGGACTGTGATTATGAACCATTGTTTTGTAACCACTCATTTCAATGAATTTCATATAACCGTTCAAATTCCAGCATTTTCAATCCAGTCACCTTCAACTGTGAGTGCTTTGCAAGTCTCTGGAGGTGTACACCCCTTGCAGGGCTCGAATTTAATGACGGCACCGGCAGCAATTTCCACTGGTTTTGTATAAATTGCCATAGGTGAGGTCAAAACAACTCTTCTGTTAGATTTATTTGTTTTAACAAATTGCCGTCGGTTGAATCAAAATTGCCGTCGGTGAGTCTTTCACCCACAGCCAAAAAGTTTCTGAATTTCTGTTGGTTACAAATTCTTAAATTCGAACCCTGCCTTGTATTTATCAGCACATTGTTTTATTTAATTCACTAGAGCACATTGATTGTTTTTAATCATCATCTATTGGATGTCAAATACTATCGTAGTATATGATCATTCTGGCCATGTTTTAGAGGAAACCTGCTGCAGCCATATAGGCTACTCTTTTTGATAAGCATCAAAGGATTTTTTATATGGACTTTCCCACAGACAAAAAAACACATACTATAGCCTTTGATGAACCAGTTATGGACCACGGGTTGGAATGGAAAATATGTCTAATAAGGATCGATAACCAATTTACTCTTACCTCTTCAGCTAATTCTCACTCTGGTAGCCTAGTATAAATATAGCAATAATGAATTTCATCTTTAATTTGATTGATCTTCATCTGGAACAGAGCTGTCAAGCAGCTGTTACATGTGATCAAACCATAACTGAATACTAGATTGGACTTTAACCTTTATTAAATACATATTATTGAAGCCCTGGATATCAATACTGCAATTATCATTTATAATATATCTGCGAGATGAAAACAATCCTGTAATCATATTATATATCGAGATGATGATGAAAATATTAATCCTGAAATCATCATTTATATTTGTGAGATAATATTGATAATCCTGCAATCATTTATGTCTGTGAGATGATGAAAACATTAATCCTGCAATCATCAGTTATATCTGTGATGAAAACAATCCTGTAATCATCATTTATATCTGTGAGATGATGAAAACAATCCTACAATCACTATAAATGTGAGATGGGAATATATTTTTCTTGCCTTCATAATTTATAACTATTTTTGAAAGCTGTTATATTTCTCATAGGTATGGTCACTACCTAGGCTATGTTAGAGTCAAACAAGTCCATGGAACCTTGCTTGAACAGTTCTAATGGAAGCATTAATAAAAGCCTCAGCCTTTAGTATCATTAGTTAAATTAGAAAATATTAAACGGTGAGTGATAAAAGTAGTGGTTAGTGAGATATTATTGTGCGATATGTATGAAGAGTGTATACACGTAGCTCTTTCAACCGAGTTTATCTTCTAACCAGCGGATAATTTTCATGCACGGTTAAATGTGTTTTGGTTTAACGACGCCACTAGTGCACATTGATTTTTATCTTATCAGTGGCTATTGGACATCATTCATATGGTCCTTTTGACACATTTTTAGAAACCCTCTGCCACCACATAGGCTACTCTTTCCAATAAGCAGCAAGGGATCTTTTATATGCATTTTCCCACAGACAGGACAGTAAATACCACGATCTTTGGTGAACCAGTTGTGGAGCACTGGTTGGAACGGGAAATAGCCCAGACTGCAGATGGGTCCACTGAGAAGGATCAATTCGATAACCAACTGCTTCAAAGGTTGGGCATGCTACTGACTGAGCTACATCCCGCTCCCATGTTTAAAGGTTTAAGTCTTCATACATATGACCCCTGGTATAGAAAATTAAATGTGTTTAAATTTATATGTTTTCGTACATTATGACCCCTAGTATAGAAAGTTAAATGTGCACATTTAAATGTGTAAGTCTTCATACATACTTGTATATAGCAAGTTAAATGTATTTAAATTTATACGTCTTCATACGTATACAGTTCTCCAGATGGTTAAAACTAAACTAGTGATATACACCACAAAGATTTTAGCATGCAAAACAACAACACATCTACATGTATTTGATCTGTAGTTCATTGTAAACCAGTTTTAAACACTCACCATATACAGTCAAACCTGTCTTAAACAGCCACCTAAGGGAGTAACAAAAACTGGCCCCTTAAGACAGGTGGCTGCTTAATACAGGTTATATTGTACTAAATTGGCTGATTTGGGAGAAAATAAAGGTGACCAACGACAGGTGGCTGCTTAATACAGGTGGCCGCTTGAGCAGGTTTGACTGCACTTTGTGCATTTTGCTTCACCTATTGAACTAAACAAAAATGTTTGTTTTATTTAACGATGTCACTGGAACACATTTATTTTTATCTTATCGACTATTGGATGTCATACATAATTATGGTAATTTTGACACATTTCTTCATGTTAAAATTAGTTTGTTTTATTTAACGACGCCACTAGAGCACATTGATTTTTATCTTATCATCAGCTATTGGAGGTCATATATATGGTCATTCTGACACTTTTCTTCAGAAGAAACCCACTGCTGACACTCTTTCCAATAAGCGGCAAGGGGTCTTTTATATGCACCTTCCCATAGACAATTTATGTTAAAAAATTGTTTAAAAGTTCTTGTATTACTCCGTATCAATGTCATATACTATATCAATAAAACAGTCTCAATTATTAAATTAAGTATGCAGTATCTCTCACCAGTGTCAGTGACATATATCAATAAAACAGTCACAATCATTAAATTATTAAGTATGCAGTATCTATCACCAGTGTCAGTGACATATATCAATAAAACAGTCACAATCATTAAATTATTAAGTATGCAGTATCTCTCACCAGTGTCACATATGAAAAAAAATAGACCCTATCCTAAAAAATCATTCTGCAGGAAAGCCTGATAGTACGGTATATAAATTTTTTTAAGTACATGTATTTCATAAAAGAGCAATGTTCCCCTAATACACAATGTACTACAGACCACATACATACAAAATTATGACCTGACCAAATAGCTTCGACTGCTCGGCAAAGATTGGCATGTTATGACTGAAGCAGTGAACAGCCATCCAGCCAGCAAGCCTGCTTTTAGCTACTGGCTATCTGCAAAAGAAAACAGACATTAGAACAAGAAACAAATAAACTACAACAAAGTTTTATTTCTTTTTATTATTTCATCACATGTCAAACAATGTCACACAATATGTAATAATTGGAAAAAAAATGTTGCATGATCAAAGTTCATGTCTTAAGCAGCCACCCAAGAGAGTAACAAAATGTGACCTCTTAAGACAGGTGGCTGCTTAATACAGGTAATATATTGTACTAAATAAGTTGATTTGGGAGAAAATAATGGTGACCTTTGAAGACAGGTGGCCACTTGAGCAAGTTTGACTGTATTCCAATTAAAAATTAACATACACCATACAGCAACATAATGGTCAACCTCACTGAAAATAAACCCCTAGGCTAATGTCATTACATAGTCTCTAGGCACTGAAAAGCGGCCCATTAAACAAAATCTGGAAAATATTACATCATAGGTAATATTTGGTACTGAAGAAGAAAAAATAATAGAAGAATCTGAACAACAAAGGAAAAAAACCAAGGAAATTATTTTCTCTTTGTGCCAAAATCTGGAATTTCAGATAAATGTGGAAGAATTACATTAATTGGATGAATTACATTACACTTGGTAAATTGCTAACAGTTAAACAAAATTATAGAAATTTCATCTTTTCATGTCCATAGAACTTGTTGATTTAACATACTGTAAAACGGGTATTGTTTGCTGGAGTAATTTTTCTCAATATTGAAATTACAGCAATTTTCCGGCTTTTAAATTTCACCGTGGAATAAAATAGTATACTAAATTATACTCTGGCACATACTGTTATTTTAACACTGGCCTTATAGAAAGAAATACAGAGTGATTTTGTTTAATCATGTTTACAGTATAAGTTTTATGAGTAAATGTATCATTATCCTAGTTTTCTTTTTTTCTTTTTTTTAATGAATTTTGTGAGTATTATTCATGTTAGTGTAAAACCTGTTTTACAGTAAGCTACTGCAATCAGCAATTTACTGTTCAACAGTATTGTATATAAATAACTAGGCGACTGACAACATTTATAATTGCATCTCTCATACAATCAAGTATATTATTAAACTAGCTCTGAATAAAACATATGAATGACATTCCCACACTGTGAGGTGTGGTCTACAATTATAAACCATGACATACTAACTACCAGTACTTTCAAATTGATTTTGAGTAGAAGGCTGCATAATGCTTTGACATCATGTAAATATTGTCATAAAAAACATCCATATTAATATGTTTGGCTGGATATCCTGTCGGCTGAATTTGAAAGCACTGAACTAATATTAAAAATTAAGCTAATGTAGACCTATAACATACATTGTATAATCCACACATTTTCATAGGGCCGCCTCTAGCAGAGAATGTAAGGCAGGGATAAGGAGGGGCAGTGCATGCCTCGTAGAAAGATCCCATATGATCAGAAAATACATGTTTTGTAGTTATAAAACCTGATCTTTTACACCAAGTACAACATTAATTGTGAAACAAGAAACAACAAAACAAAAAAAACAATAACAAAAAACATAATTATAAACAAATCACAGAGAAAGTTACAATGACTAATTTAAAGAGTTAACAAAATTTAAAAGTTAACCTATATGGACAGGAGCTATTTCAATACATGGAAGAATTAAATTATGCTTCACCAAGATAAACAATGATATGATTTGGCTGTTACTTTCTTACCTTTGCCAGAACACTACAAACATCTGGTCATTAAAAATAATAATAATAATTGTACGAATTTAGCACTATTTCATGAGAAAATGGTAATGGCACAATCATGTATGCTACTTGACTCACAAATCAAATTTCAATGAAAAGAAGAAAAGTAAAGTTTATCATCGGCTATTAGATGTCATACATATGGTCATTATGAGACATTTCTTTTACAGGAAACCTGCTGCCGCCACATAGACTACTCTTTCTGATAAGCAGCAAGGATCTTTTATATGCACTTTCCCACAGACAGGACAGCACAGACCATGGCCTTTGATGAACCAGTTGTGGTGTACTGATGGGAACGGAAAATCGCCCAAACTGCATATAGGTCCACTGAGAAGAATTGATCAGATGACCGACCAACCGCTTCAAAAGTTGGCATATACAAACTGAGCTAAATCCTTGAAAAGAAAAAGAGGAAAAAATAAACAAGTATTCGAAACCAAATATTAACATTCTTTTTCCTAAATTTTATTTCTGGTCATTTGAGTAGTAATGGTTTTAAGCAAATGATATATTTACAAAATTAATGGTCAGCTGTGAAATATGAAGAAATGGATGGTTTTAAATGTAAGTTTTGCTATTAAAATTATGTGTGATTAAACAATGGCATGAAAATGGGAAATCAAAATTCATAACAAGCCTCTGAAAACTTAGTGACTTAATGTTTCATGCACACATCTAATTTTACATCACCCAATTTTTGTTAATGCAATTAATTTTATGATGCAAAATGAAATGGGTAACTCAAAACGAATTTGCATAACACATAAAATCAGTTAATCAAAATTTCAAATTAACAGAAAGCAAATTTTCAATTTTCAGTAAACAAACTTTCAATTCTCAGAAAGCAAATTTTCAATTTTCAGAAAACAAACTTTTAATTCTCAGAAAGCATACTTTCAGTTCCCAGAAAACTAAATTTCAATTTTCAGAAAGCAAACATTCAATTTTCAGAAAACAAATTTTCAAATCTCAGAAAACAAACTTTCAGTTTTCAGAAACGTGTCATGATAAATCGATCAAAAACAAAACAACAATTGTAAACAAAAACCTAACTAGTCCTTTTCCTCAAAAGAAACCATCAGCACTTACCTCTTCTGAAATGTCTAATCTAGTAAAAGAGTAAATTATTGTTATTGTTTTAAATGTAAATGAATTATTGGTTTAAATGTAAAAAGAGTTGTTTTAAATGAAAATGAGTTATTATTTTTAATGTAAATGAGTTTTTGGTTTAAATGTAAATGAATTATTGTTTTAGACGTAATGTTTTATTAAACAAACCTCTTTAATTTGTCAACAAAGGTATGGCCAAGTATTTAATGCAAAGATATGTAACATTATTTTATGGGGAGCAATTTTCACTACTTAGTATTCCTGGATAGAATTTCGTTGAATTTATTGTGATGCGTTTGTTTTCATACCTCTTCCAGTGTTTTTAGAATTACTGTGCGTGATCATAATGATATTGTTTTGCTTGGTGATAATTCAGAAATGATTAGTATATGATTGTCATGAGTAATTTAACTAAGCTAATTAAAAATAAACATGTATACCAAAAGCACCACTTTTTAAAAATTATGAATACATTCTATGACTAAATAAAATATTTAAATGTTTCCAGCAACATTTCCAAAATAATCAGGAGAACTACGGGAAGTAAATATTTGGGTTTATTTACATTTTTTAATTTCATTAATTCTGAGTAAAAACTGAAGTAAATGTAATTTGTACCATGAATTTGGCAATTTCCCATTTTGTTCAGGGATAGTGACAACCTTTATATTAGATACAGAAATGTATAAGTATGAATTAAAAAAAAAAAAAAAAAAATTGTATTAATTATTTGAGTCGGAAAGTCAAAGTAGGGTTGGTAAAGTTACTGGAAATATTTCCTTTTAGGCCTAACTGCTGGTTTCTAATATTTTTGTGAATAAATTGGAGCAGAATTTTATGATTATAACACCATTACTAATGGTTTCCTGAGTATACTGCAACAATGGACTTTCTGAAAATATATTGTATTACCAAGCAGTTTCTAAAGTGACTAAACGACAACAATGGGCTTAGACAGTGATTGATTTGTGAAAACTAAATTCTATTATCTTGCGGTTTCTAGAGTTTTAGGGTAGTAAACTGGAGCTGTGGATTTTGGCAGTGGTGGATTTCCCAGAATCATATCGGCTGCTTTTTCTGCCAACATTGTGGTTGGTCCATTCAGATTTCCACTCACAATACTTGGCATGATGGCTGCATCGACGACCCGCAGCCCATCAACCCCAATGACCCTTGTTTGTGCATCAACGACTGCCATAGGATCACTGACACTTCCCATCTTACAAGTACAGGAAGGATGGTAGGCACTGTCGGAATTCTGACGAATAAAGTCATCAACCTCAGCATCGCTACGGCAATTAGGTCCAGGAGCAAGCTCAACCCCTCTGTAAGCATCAAAGGCCTTCTGCGCAAACAATTCTTGTGAGAGTCTGACGCCGTCCCTCATCTCCTGAACATCCTGGTCTGTGGTCAGATAGTTGGCAAAGATGACAGGATGATCTCGAGGATTGGCAGACTTCAGCTTCAAGTAACCCTTGCTGGTTGGTCTCATCGGTCCCACGTGGACCTGGTAGGCGTGACACGGGCCCATCTTTCTCCCGTGATCTTTCACCGTTGACGGGAGGAAATGCCACTGGATGTCTGGATGGGTGACTCCAGGTCGACTTCGAACAAATCCACCAGCTTCCAGATGAGCTGAAGCTCCATCCCCGGTTGACTGTATGAACCATTCCAAACCAATTCTGATCATATTATGAGGGAACTTCCATTGTGCCGAGTAGAGGGTGATGGGTTGCTTACAAGCCTGCTGTACATACACTTCCAGGTGATCCTGTAGATTGCTGCCCACTCCAGGAAGATGCGCCACGGTGGAGATGCCCAACGCTTTGAGATCATCTGCATTGCCAATGCCGGACAGCATAAGCAGCTGTGGAGAGTTGATTGCACCACCGCTCAGTATTACTTCCTTACTGGCTCTTACTTCCTTCATCTGACCTTTGTGTTCATACTGCAGACCCACAACCCGGTTCTTATCAAAACTCAGTCGATGGGTAAAAGCTCCAGTCAGGGCTTCAAGATTGCTTCGATACAACACAGGCTTCAAATAAGCATTAGAAGCACTACATCTCTCACCATTATGAATGGTCATGTCCATCCACCCAACCCCTTCCTGCTGATAACCATTCATGTCATCTGTGAACGGGTACCCCGCCTGCAGGCCTGAGTCAATGAAAGCCTGGAACAGGGGATTCTGAGATCTACCTCTACTGACATGCAAGGGTCCCGACCCACCACGGTACTCGTCCTCACCCAACTCATGACTCTGAGACTTTTTATAATATGGCAGAATATCTGCGTAAGACCATCCCAACGCTCCTTCCTTCTCCCAACGATCGTAATCGAGGGCATGACCTCGTATGTAAACCATTGCATTCAGAGCTGAAGATCCGCCCCAAACCCGACCCCGCGGCCAGTACATGACGCGGTTATTCATACCCTTCTCTGCCTCGGTGTGGTAATACCAGTTATATTTATCATCACATAGGTTATACATGAGAGCTGCCGGCATGTTTATCTTCCACGTGTTATCTTCAGGTCCTGCTTCCAGCAGCAGGACTCGAGATTTTGGATCCTTACTTAACCTATTGGCTAACACGCAGCCTGCCGACCCAGCACCTACGATAACATAGTCATACTCAGGAATATCACTAGCAACCTTAACCTGAGCTCTGCTTGAGGTACTAAACATTCTACGAGAAGGAACAAAAGTAGAAAATTTCATAACACCCGCTCTACGTACATTATCACTAGAATGTCCAAATATTGCCGAACCTTTTTCATTGAGACTGTCATCATCTTCCGTGGGATTCTGCACGATGTGAGGTAGAACATCGCTGATGCTCTCGACAATGAAGTCAGCATGTGGTTTAAGATCCGACAGCGATCCCACTCCAGAAAGAACCCCTATCTTGGCCTTGACCTTGGCTTTCTCGCCCATGTGAAGATCGGCCACAGTGTCACCAATAACGACAGTGTTGGAAGGCTTAACGCCGAGTTGATCACAAATTAACAAAGTGTTATGAGCAGAAGGCTTGGGTTTGCTGTGTGGGTCGTCACCGCACACCATCATGTCAATGTATTTCAACACATCAATCTGTAACAAACTCTTCACAGCCGTTTCCCTCATGTCTTCCGTACAGACGGCGATCTTAACTCCATTCCTCTTCAACGTTTTGAAGAATTTCTTTACATCTTTGTCCAGTGACTCGGGTGAATCTTCCAGAACTGACTGGCATTCCTTCATCACCTGGTTGATCGTCAAGATGGCCTCCTCGTAGAACATTCCTTCTGCTATCAACAGTTCCACGAGAGCTGATTTCAGCTGCGGTTGTCTCCCTTCTGCTAACAGACCGTTCTTGATTCGTTTTGAGTCCTGACACGCACCAAGCACAGCGTGAACTTTCTCAATCAGCTTGAGTCCAGTCATGGTCTCCATTCTGAAAACACAAAATAACATTGTTCAGCTTCTTACTATTATATATGTTACAGTCAATGTGTAAAACCAGGCAATATGTACAATATGTAAAGTAACTGATTCACTCAGGCAATCTGTATAATTGTCTAAATATTTCAGGCAATACATGTATACACATTGCCTGACTTTTCAAGGTAATTTTTAGACACATTGCCTGAATCTGAATTACGTCAATTTCTTCGTCAGTGTTTTGTTTTTGGAGAATGTTTGTGGAGATTTTTATTTGAAATAAATTACATAATTAACTAATATTGCGTTTTGTAACTACATGTAGTTGTGTTTACCTTTACAACAATTGCTGTCAATGAATGATGAATCTTTCATTTCAGGCAATGTGTCTAAAAATTACTTTGAAAAGTCAGGCAATATGTATATTGCCTAAAATATTTAGACAATATACAGATTGCCTGAGTGAATCAATTACTTTACATATTGTCTCACTCTGAAATTTTCAGGCATTATACATATATTTGGCACTTAGGCTCGTCATTGCCCCCAAATATGTTATTTGGAGAATAACCGGAACGTGGACACTTCCACCATGTTGCTTGCAGACTGCCTTTATGTTTGTTTTTAATATCAGATAACAATTGACCGCTTTCGCCTCGGACATGCTACATTCCGCTCTTTATTTACATATAAATAACTTTTAACAACCTTAAATGTCAGCTGGTTGTACTCTTCACACCTAGAAATATCACACCCGAACAGAAAATAATTTCATATAGAATGTGTGCTCTGTATTTAACCTGTTGCTACGATATTAATTATCCCTGTGATAATTGATTGTTAATCAGCAGTCTGGCTAGAAATAACTTCTTGAGGCCACATGAATTCTAAATATGAATCAAAGTACGGTTCCTTTATTTAACGAAGTTAAACGTATGGTCAGTTTGACATCATCTTCACAAGTCATGGCTACACATGGAACTAAAAATTAAAGTTTGTTTTGTTTAACGACGCCACTGGAACACTGATTTTTATCATCATCGGTTATTGGACGTCATTCATATGGTCATTTTGACACACATTTTTAGAAGGAAACCCGCTG
>JAUTWP010094285.1:0-12075 GCA_033042655.1 Cyathermia naticoides
TCACCCTGGGCTAACTGGTATCCCAATGCTGACTCATTAAACACTCTTGAATCATGGACAGATCCTGGCCACTTGATAACGGCATTTGTAATTAAAAACCGATGGTCACACACAGCCTATAAGTATAATAATAATAATATAGGTTAGACTATTAATAATAAATTGTATTATATATTTGATTTTTATACAGTGCTAAATGTTATTCTAATTTGTGTTATTAATTAGAATATTAAAATCTAAAATTGAAATGTGAATTTGAATACTGCAAATCTACCATAATAAACCTGTACACGTAGGATCTTAAAGTATAAAATACAAAATACATTATATAGTACAGTCGATTCCACTTAATTCCATACCTGATAATAGCATATTCCTGTTATATGCATACAATCAATACAAAAGTTTTCTTTTAATAGCATAACCTTTATGTACAATGTCTGCTTAATTGCATAGAACATTTTCAAAATCCCTTTTTTTTCATCTTCAAAACTGAATAAAATGTGATAAAAAATACAAAATCATTCTAAAAGATAAATTTTTGAGAGTCTCATGACTATACTGGGAATAAAATAAGGATGTTGCTTATTAAATTAATTATATTAAAAGCAAATGAATTCTTAAGGGGTTAGTACACAATGCATTTAATGATTTATATCTTTTTTATGTTATAAAGTATCAAAATTATCTAGCATAATCCTGTTAATTGCATAAAATCTTTGTGCACCAAGGGTATGCAATTAAGAGGAATCGACTGTATAATACTATTTTGAAAATGTTATGGCTAATCTCTCACCATAACATTCAAACTATGTACTCCTTTCCTGTTGACGAAGTCCGGTTCTTGATCTCCTGAAGGCCCGATGATTGGGACATGTGTTCCGTCAACAGCACCTATGACATTTGGAAATCCTGAAATTATATATTTATTATTATTATCCATCAATTACATGGCAAGTGAAGGATGGGCAACAAATTAGAAAAATTGTTTTCCAAAACTTGATTTGAGTGGCAGTGGTCCGCACGACCGCCCCCCACCGATCTACCCACCCACCCCCATCCCACCCCCTATTCGCCCCAGAAATTACATCTACAAACTTTCATTTAAAACAATTTTGAGGAGGCCACACTGACCCCCCTGCCGTCACATCTGCCCCCCCTTACATAATATCCTGGAACCGCCCCTGATTGGAAGTATAAAGAATAACATAATTAATCAATTGTAAGCCTACCTGCTAAAGATGCGAATCCTCTTTTCGTGATGTTTAGGCCCGCTCCAACAGGCATCTTGATAAAGGTGCATGCCAATTTCTCCAATGCGAGGCAAACTCGTCTGACACACCGACATACAGTGGACTTTGACACCCTAGGGAGGGTGTCCCCAACCACCAACAAAAAACTTCCACACCCTAAAAACCTTAATGCGACCATTAATTGTAAAATGGGCGGTAATGCCATTGATCTCACAGTTCTATTTGTAAGGCTATTTCTTATCAGGCCAGCTATGTAAAGCACACCTTCTCTGGTAAAACGATACCTGGCATATAGCTCTCTATCATTGTAATAGTCCAATGGGTGTTCTCGGTCACGAAATATCCGTTCTCTTCGCATTGCTCTTTCATAGCCATATCGCGCAACAATAGCAGCAGCCATTATAAATATGGAATGAAATGACGTCTGCTACTAATTTAGCGTGCTAAATAAACTTTAGACTGCTACTTACCTGTCTAACTTTTCTGGCTCATTTAGCATACTAAGTTTAGCATGCTAAGATTGATGAAATGCAAAGTTGTAATTTAGCGTGCTACGGTTAGCACGCTAAGATAATTTAGCATGCTAACCATGTTCGTGAAACAGTCTGCTGGCCTTCTGACTTAATACGTTCAATGTGACTTTTAGTGAGGTGATATGAGAATACAACTTGCTTCAACAGTTTCCCCAAAGATTAAATTTGATGGTGAGATGCATTTCGGCAAGAGTATCAATTATTTCAAATATAATAAAAAATAAAAAAAAATTGGCTAACTTACCCCACCTTCCCCTAATGTTGTAGTTGGCCAATGTCAGAAATAAGGTATTTATAATTTGGCCAGTTCTTTTGAAACTTTCAGGGATGATGCTTCACATCTTACTCTAGTTATAACAAAGAAAAATGTGACCTTGCCCTAATTAAAAGGTAAAACAAAAGAAGTTTGTCAAGTGTTAAAAAAAGTAGTAGAAGTAAACAAAACTGCAATTTCACTGATCACATGTTTACAGAATAATCCATAATAAATTTATTAATAATTAGTCATAAAAGTATTAATCTCCCACAGCACCATAGTGAAATAAATCAAACTAATGCTGATTTTGTAAATTCTCCAAAATCATATTTTTTGTTTTGTTTTTGGGAATTTATTTCACCAAGGTGATGAAGGGATTAATAATTTTGTTACTAATAATTAATGTGGATCATCATGTGATCAGTGACATTTCACAATTTTCACTATTTTTTCAACCATGTCAATTTATTAATTTAATTATTCATTATAGGACCTACTTTCTTTTTCCACATTTGACACTGTGTGATAATGGCAAGTGAAAATATGACAACACCATATAAAAAGTTTATCAGATCCACTCCTGCAATAGACATTGTCCTGCTAAGGGAAGCTGTTGCTGTGAATCCATGGGAGGATAGTGCCAGATGGCAAAAGGTTGCTGACAATACCAACAAGGCCGTCCAAAATGTACGGAACGATGCTAGGTCATTCACTGACAGATCAGTGAAGGAAAGACTAGCACTTCTCCTGCATGCATTTATTAAAGAGGACATGGCATCATTGAAAAGGTAAGTATTCACAGAATGCCATACAATTACTGTAAACTATGCAGAAAATGCATTTGGAAGCACTTTTCTATGCTGTTAGTTTACTAGTGTCCATGGGGGTACTGAAAATAGATTAGTTTTCACTAAAATGGGCAGTAAATTTCATTTTTTTCTTCAAATAAAAGCAACTTTCATACAAAATAAGGAAATATATTGTAGTTTTTCCTCATGTTAATCAATTTATTTTTACTTAAACCAGTTTTAAGGTTTAGCATGTATGGAACTGCAGTAGTAGATTAGACCATGCTTGAGTGATTTTGTACAAAGGGAACACTAGCACTCCTAGCGAGGCATTATTCCTGTTATTTTTGGTAATGAGTAAAGACTTGGACGAATTATACTGTCAGAATAATTCCTTCATGGACTCATCAAAAACATGAAAGAGGGAGTCTCAGGAGGGAATATAAAATTTCCTTATCAAATTAAGGTGCCACACCATACAGAAATCTCAGTTTACATCCTGGGCTTGGCACTTGAGAAAAATGATTATAAAAGATTTTAAAATTGTTTTATTTGTATTGCAGATATGGCTCAGAAGAAGAGTATGCAGAAAGAGAACAATTGCTTCAAGAGATAAGAGACCTAAAAGACGAAGCGGAAGTGGCGAAAAAAGAGAAGAAAACTGAGGGATGTAAAAAGACAAAGGAATTGGAGGCCAAGGGTGAAGAAGTTCGCCGTAAAGCGATGGAGGGAATGAATAGTAAGTTTAAAGGGTTTCAGAAGATACATGTACACTCAGAAAATAAATGTATCTACATTGTAATAATTAATTCAAAGCCAGCCCTGGCTTATCAGACTAACCAAAAACTAGCCAGCATTAGCCATTTAGCCTCAGGCATGCATTGGTCATTTCAATCCACAAAATGCTTGCACAAACTGGACAGATGGATATAGCCAGCCATAATTTTTATTTACATTTTAGTACTAGAGCTGATTGCAGATGGCAACACCAATGCTCGCTTGATTTTGAAATACACATTACTGATGACATTACTTTTAAACTTAAAAGAGTTTTTCTCATTACATTTGTGAGTACTTTTCACTTTTTCAGAGGAGCCAACTCCCAAGAAAGCCAAATTCGATGTGGCCGCATATCTTAATAAAAAAAACGAATTAGAAGAGAGGAGGATTGCTTTAGAAGAACAAAAATTAGAAGCAGCGAATGAAAAAGGAAGGGATTTATGGAGGCTCTCCTCAAGTTAGCCAACATAAATAAATAATGTATACAAATGTATGTCGGTTTTTAATGGAATAAAATTTATTTCCTACATGAAGCCTGTAATTTTGTGATACTCTGTATAAAAATTCCTTATAAGGCATGCAAAAACCAAGTCCCAGGTAAAAAACAGACACAGCAGACCCATGAGGTAAAACATTAAGACCCTACAAAAACAAGAGGTAACAAAGTATGATTCTGTCCCTAGACAGCGACAGCTCATGAGAGGATAGCAGTACATTTGTACTTGTATGCTTGACATATATGACGCCATTTGTCCAATTTTTCTGGGACATCCTGTAGAGCATCCCTACACGTTGTCCAGAATACTGCAACACTATTGTCAGGCCAAATACTCTTCCAATGTTGGTGTGTCCACACTGAAGTAGGTACCAGTGACGGAACCATACAGACACGTATGACAGTTTGTAATCAAAGCTCCCATAATGTATAACTTTCCAACAGGCTGCAGATAGAGCTTCAGATTTTTCTTAAAGTCAAGAAAAGCAGTTATTTACAATTTTACCAAATTGCCACTCTACACATTCCCGGACAGCACTCATTCTTTTGTTGAATCCCCGTTACTCTTCTGTAAGAAGGGCGCCCTTGAATGGTCCCAGGAGCTGATCCCTTAAGGGATATGCAGGGTCCCCGTATAGACACATCGGTGTTTGCTCATCCATCCTGAAATTGGCCCTCTCCAGTTCCTCCATTAACCGACTCATCCTCAGCATACCAGAGTCATGTCTCCTCCCCTCAACTGGTCCGTAGAGGTTTACGATGAGTCCGTTTGGGACCACAACGGATTGGAACTTTATACAGTGTACACGCTTGTGTCCACTATAACAAACTCCTTGGTTTACTGTCGGTCTGCATATAGGTCTGGGGGTGCCATCAATAAAACCCCAGCAATTCCGCAGAGGAGCACCCTTCCCGTGGACGGCGTCAGCAAATTGGTGAAGTGTGTCTATAGTCATCCATGGATGCTGGTCCAGGTCAGTCAACTTTGTTCTAAACCGAGAGTACAAATCCTCAACAACTGTGGTAATTATACCAGATAACACACTTTTTGGCCTTCCAAAATTTTTCTCTAACTCGCAAAGTCTATTTGGGTAGACTAGACGGCGCAACAGCATACACAAACCGTCTTGCCCAGTCACCAGACATCTATCGGGACCTATGTAAACTGGTGGGATGGCCAAAGCAATGGCAAGTCTGGATATGTCCTCTTTCGTAAACCTAAACATGACCTTGCACTGTTCATCGGAGAGCAAGTTCATGTTGAATCTACTGTAGTTTGGATCAAAGGAAGACGATGAACCAAATATAGAATCTTCCAAAGAATACAGAAGAAGATCATCGTCGTCTGCCAGCAAGGCCAATTCCATGAATTCCCGCATGTTCTTATCTGCCGCCATTTTTACTTTTATACTGGTGTGACATCTATCGGCAAAATATGTATCTCGGCGACATAGCCGAACCGAACGGACTTCGTCACGTCTACGGGATCGAGAACGCGATGACGTGACATAATTTATCCCGATCCCGATCTCGGAAACGGGATAGCCGAACCTCTCTAATGTCATAGATATCCCATGACCAAGTCCTGTTTCTATTAAGAAATGGCCATTGATTATAATAGTCAAACTTGTCTTAATCAGCCACCAAAGGGAGCCTTTTAAGACATGTGATTGCTTAATATAGATAAGATTGTAGGCCTACTAAATTAGCTGATTTGTGAGAAAATAAAGGTGATCTTTGAAGAGAGGTGGTTTATTATAGGTGTCCACTTGAGCAGGTTTGATTTTAGTTAATCCATGTTCTTGTCACAGTAGGCCTATTCTAACTTACACCTTAATATTTTTCATAACAAATCACATCAAACTTTAACAACTTTATTACATAAAACATGAATGAGTAAACAATGCATATTTGCATTGAACCTTTTCAACACAATACTATGAAAAATAATTTATTTACCTTAGCTTACTGTGTGACAAAATCAAACTTTTATTTGAACACAATATGAAATTAATCTTTCTAAATATTGTGTACCTTCCATAAATTACTTCATTTTATTACAAATATTTTAAATTAATTAATAAATTTATGTTGTAGGCATAAAACAAAAATGCAAGCAAACACAATACATTGATACAAGTAAAAATGAAATCACAGGAAGAATAATATGATATTAATTTTGGAAAAACGTAATGTTACAGGAGGACCATATCACAGAAGGAACAATTTTGAAAGGTATCTAGAAAAGCTAGCAACATAATTATACATGTAGTATATTATATACTAAGTAGCATTTGTTAAATATAAATTATCACTATTATAATCAATGTACACTAGAACATTTCTAGAAAACAAAACTTAGACCCTGTTGTTTCCCAGTACTGAAAACGTCTCTGATTTTTTAAGATTACCAGAGTTTTTTTCAGGATGAATGAAAACTTGACATAAAGAGCAGGCGCGGTTCATGTGGTGGAGAACCTGGAGTGTGCACCCCACACCCCTAAATTTAGCAATTTTTCTATTTTTTATGTTGTAAATAATTTTGGGAATGTTTGTGGCACTTAGGCTTGTCATTACGTGCCCCCACTAAATGAAATTTCTGGAACCGCTACTGAATACAGTACATATTTGGCATACATACTATATAGGCCTACGTCTTTAATAAGTGTTCATGTTTGAATATTTAAATTACCTGCATGTGATTTAATTATTCTACTATGAGTGAGATGACAATAGTTTTACAGTTACAAATGTGTATTTGACTTAACAGTTCAATGTGAACTAAGTTTAGTTTCTTTTTAAGAACTATAAAATTTTGTGCAGCAGAGCTATAACATCATAACATATACTATGGGGGTTAATAAAAATTGTTATATGCATACATGTGTGTAAAGCAGTGAATAGAGCTCCCAAACCTATTCATTGTTTATGCTCAGGGGACAACAAATATTTTTTTTAAAAGAAGAGAATTTAATCAGACAAGAGAGTAAAAACTTTAAGAAATAATATCATAAACATAATTATGAATGAATTCATACATGCTTGTAACAATGTATACAAAGTACAGCTAAGCATGTTTTCAATATTTATTTACTCGCCCAATATTAGTGTTTTATTATATTATACTGTTTAGAGAACAAACATGGTTCAATTTCTCCATATCAATGTATACAAAGTAAATAAAACATGGGAACAGAACAGAGAATTTTTAAGTACAAAGGAAATTGAAGACCAGTAACTTGATAACTGAACACAATGAATACATTTAGAGACATGCTGGAAAATTGTATAAAATCTTTGTATGGATAAAATACAACAAAATGTAGGTGTGGCTCCATGTTTGAATGTACATCTATCAGAAAATGGTGCAAGCAACATTGGCATGGACACAATTGCTGATTATGCCAGAGTATGCATGCATAATTAGATGAAGGAATTAAAGTAAAGTGTTAACATCTGTCACTGGAACATAAAGTATTCACATGATGAAAAACAGAATTGTATCCAGATGGACAAAATGTTTTACAATGCATATTATAAATTTTATAATGCATCTTATAGAAGTGGAATTCTAAAATAATGTAGAACACATATTTCATTAATATTGTCTAAAAATCATGGAAATCTGGTTTTGTTTGTGCCTAGAACAGTGATATTGCAAGTTGTGTGCTGCAACCAGCGTAAGTCACAAATGGAATTAAAGTAGTTATATCAAAGCCAGGTAAGCATCATGTCTGTATATTGCCGTAAGTTCCACTTGGAGGTCGGTACAGCTTGGGGAAATAGAGAAGCTGAAGACTGTTGAATGCATACTTCTTTGCTCCTGCATTCTTCAGTGTGTTTTCTCTCCTACACCCAACACTGCAACAACAAACAATCATACAGGACAGGAAACATTATTAACATGCTTACATCATCACAAGTGTTCAAGCATGCCCTTCTTGGGCATTATGTCCGACAAGTTGGACACCTATAAGCCATGATGAACACAATTTAATACAGTTGAGCATTCATTACATTAAGATATAACAATAAGAATTAGAACCAAAACTAAAAAAATGATTTATTTATTTTCAGAACCATACATCTTACCCATCTAGGTGCATCAAACCTCCACAACCTCACACATAATTATATTATAATCCAAATACAAGACAATAACTTTAAATTCACATAAATCAACAAATTTATATAATTTTATTTCAACATTTAAAATCAGAAATAAGTTCTCTCTCAAAAAAAGTAAGCATCGAAAACAGAAAATTCCAATAGAATTATGCATAAATTATAGTAAGCTGAAGAATGGATATTAAAAATGTTGACTAAGACACTTATTCTGACAATACACCAGTTTAAAACGGTGTTGAGTGGAATAAGAATACGAACCTGCGAAAACAGTCGAGAGCTTGTAAGAAGACGTGTGATGCCAAATCATGTTCATGCTGTAAGATCTGCACCATCTCGAGTGTGACACCCATTGATGTGCGGTCTTTCCCACTCTTACAGAATGTGTAGCGCACTCCCTTCATCTTGCGACATACCTATATCATATAATATACAAGTTTACATTGATGTACGATCTTTCCCACTCTTACAGAATGTGTAGCGTACTCCCTTCATCTTGCGACATACCTATATCATATAATATACAAGTTTACATTGATGTACTTCCCACTCTTACAGAATGTGTAGCGTACTCCCTTCATCTTATGACACACCTATATCATATAATATATAATATAATAAACAACTTTACTGAGCATGTAAAATCATGAATTCAGTGTTTCTATACAAAATATTATTTTAACGACTGGAATCCAGAAGGTTTTTTCATTGAAGATTTAATCTGCAGGGAATATTAAAATTGTCTCCCCCACCACCCCCAATTTGTTTAAAAAAAATATAGAATCTCAATATATCCCACCAAACTATTGTATTTAAATGAGAATAAACTTTGAGGTAATTGTTTTATAACTAAAAAGAAGCTTTATTCAGATCTGATGACAAACAAAATGATTTACTTATTAACAATGTATAGTATTAGTGATGAAATAAAAGGAATGTTTGTTTAAAAACACCCTAACACATTAATTTTTATTAACTGTTATTAAACATCAAACATTTGCAAGTTGTGGTCTTTAAAGGAAATATGCTATCACCACACCAGATAGGCTAATTTTTCTGATAGTTTTTCGTTGTAGTTCAAGCCATGCACTCCATCCGGGACAGTGTGTGTGTGTGTGTGATAAGCAACAAGGAGAGTTTAATGTGCACTTTCCTATAGACAGGACAGCACACACCTTTATGAAGTTTTGAAGATAAAATGGTTGATACTAGCACTGTAGAGGGATGAATGATGCACTATGTGTTTACCTCTGCAGCAAGATGCAGCACTTCTATGTTCTTACTCTTCTTCGTCATAATGTTCGTGTGAAGCTGTTTAGTTAGGTTGTTCACACTGCCACCAGCCCCACTCTTGTTCTCTGCCAAAATATCAACATTTGTCAGCATAACTTTTCATAGCAGATGCAATAGCTTTATATATAGATTTTTCTCAAACAAATTGCACAAATTAGCTCTGTCAAAATATCAAAATTTGTCAGCATAACTTTTCATAGCATATGCAATTGCTTTATAGTTAGAGATTTTTCACAAACAGATTGCACGTTGACCATTATTTGTCACATCCTAGTCAATATAATACTTTCAAAAATATTTTTATCATGATAAAATAAAGCATTACAAATGTTGGTTTTCAATGTACCATTTAAATCTTAATAAAAATAACATGTATATATTTAAATTATTTATCATTTAGATATCTAGGTTTTAAAATAATACTTATTGAAACTGTTTGCAGTTTCAGAAATTCAAGATCATTTGTTTTCTGGATATCTATTTTGTGAATTTCATCTTGTATGTAGGATCAATAGCCGTACCTGGTTCTCCAAAGTGTTTCACATAATCTTCATAGTAGTTAAACACTTTAGCTATACTCTCAGCATTGATCCTCTCCTGGAGCGATGTACTGCCAAACCTGCCCAATACAACGTATAATACAAATATCTGACACATATTTTTATTTATCATCCATTAAAGTATTTTGTAGGAGATATCGCTGGCACTATAATTTGTGATATTCTCTTTCGGAGATATCACATCTCATGCATTTTTCTTTCTTGAATAATTAAATTCACGTCATCATCATTACAGTTTAAACATATCTGATTTGTCCAACTTTAGTAACAATGATGTCGTCAGGGAAGTGCTCTTACATTTGGCTAATTCCAATTGCCTGATAATGTCATTTTGTTTCTTGACTTTGTAACATTCAATAAGTTTCAAAATATTTTTACTATTATTGTTGCTAATGAAAAGAATGATAATGAATTATAAAAAGAATACACCCATTGTGTGTTGTGATATCATAATTTATCCGCACTAATATTTTCATCAATTTGTGGGTATATCCTCTATATATATTATTCAGTGGACTTTGTCCAAACCAGTAATATATATTTGTGAACATACATTAAACAACTGAAATAATTTTTACTGTATCCACTCGTAAAAAAAATCTGGTTGGTAGGGATGAGCCAAAGTCTACTAGCTTAAATAAAATATACTCAACCAATAAAGTTTAGCAAACATTTATTAATTTTGAATACTTCATAAATAATGGATATGCTTACATTATAAATATTGACATTATGTTTGTGAGGTTTCTGTATTGTTATGTATGCAACTGATGTTTTAAATTTAAAGTAAATGTAACTGGTTAATGAATAAAAATCAACGTGCAAATGTAATATAATTTGCTAAACGTTTTTGGTTCAGTATATGTTCATCTGAATGATTTAAGCCAAATTTTTTAAGGAATTCTTGTTTCATTGAATATGATTCATTCTATAACATTCTACTTGCAAACTAAATGCCACTGACTGTAAAGTAAAGTTTGTTTTGTTTAACAACGCCACTGGAACACATTGATATTTATCTTATCATCAGTTATTGAACATCATTTTGACACACTTTTTAGAAGAAAACCTGCTGCTGCCACATAGGCTACTCTTTTCGATAAGCAGTAAGTGATCTTTTATATGCACTTTTCCACAGACAGAACAGTACATATCATGGCCTTTGATGAACCAGTTGTGGACCATTGGTTGGAATGGAAAATAGCCCAAACTGCAGCTGGGTCCAGAGAAGGATCGATCCGACGACCAACTGCTTCAAAGGTAGGCACGCTATCGACTGAGCTACATCCCACTCCACCACTGACTGATGACAATAATAAATCTTACTTCTCACAGAGTGTTGCTTGTTCATTGATTCCGATGTTGAACATCAGTGGAGTTATCTTTATCATGTGACCCTGCTGTAACTTTTCTGGCAGTTGACTAAATGACTGCGTTGGCAAAGGAAGTGACACACATATACAATGTCTGAAAATTAAAATATATATAGTAACTTTAAAACATGCCCAAAACCACTCATTAATCTTTTTAAAGAGGTTATTTTTCCAGTAACCTAACCTATCCTAAATTTAGCGATTGTATTGTTTATTAAAGTGTAACATGACAATAAAACAGCATAATACATTATTTACATAAAATAAAATTAGTATCTAGCAGAATTAGGCTGATGAGACACATAAAATATATTGGTACCTAAATATAAAAAGAAAAATTATAAATACCGGTAATTACATATATATATATAAAATAGTGATTAGCTTTGGTCATGGTGAACATTCTTAAGCTGTGTCCTAACCGGACGTGTACGGCACGAGCGAAGCGAGCGACACGTCACTATTTATATCCTAACCAGACGCGTCGTACCGTAGCAACAGTACCATTTTTGAAACTTTTATACACCACAAGACAACTTATACCTATCAGGGTATATATTAAAATATTCTATCATCTTAATACAAAGCTACCTGTGGATATTAGTATACAGTTATAAC
>JAUTWP010094396.1:0-23343 GCA_033042655.1 Cyathermia naticoides
TTATATTTAGCGTCATAAAATATTAGCGTTTTGTATGGCCTCGCTAAATTCGCTAACTTTTTATGCTCGCTAACATTCCTGATTTACAGTAATATAATAATAATACACACTATTTTATAATAGAACTCATTATATTATGTAATCAATTTTTATATGATACTGACACCTTATGCAGGTACAATGTAGGATGCTGATCTTTAAATTACTAACTAAAAGAAATATCTTTTAAAACGACACCTTAGCACACGGTTTAATCCATGACTATTAAGTTTAAACATCAAAAGCCATGGTATGTGATGTCCTGTTAGTGAGAATGTGAATATAAAAAACCCTTGCTGTTTATCGGAAAGAATAGCCTACAAATTATGGCAGCAGTTGATTTCCTTTTTAAAAAAACGTCCAATAGATGATGAAAAAACACCTTCAATAGCCAATTATTAAAAAGCAATCAATGTGCTCTAGTGGTGTCATTAAATAAAACAAACTTTACTTTTGTATGCACTTTCCCAGACAGGACAACACATACACAATCGTTGGAAGACCCCGCGTGGACTGTTAGTTAGTTAGTTATATTTAATTTCGTCGTTACATCCAATTAAGGTTCAAGGACGCTGTCAGGGGCACACAGCTCAGCTTTCTGAGCTGTCTCTCCAGGACAGATATTAAAGTTGCTAGAACCATATTTACAGGTATTAACTGATGCGTCAAAACACGTAAAAAAATATTTGTTGGCTACATTGGTTATTCACTTACCGATCTGGAAATTTGCTTGCTCAAAATCTACCACGTAAGTATGATAATCGAGAAATAAAAAACCAAAAAACGCACCGGCTTTAGCCAAATATTACCAAAGAATCCAGACAATGTTTACTTTTTAATTTTTTATTAATATAAACTTTGGTTTATCTGTACTTTCAACTTATGTAATTTGCAGAAAGTTCATGTTTTTATATACACTTACCATAATTATAATCCTTGAAAGGAATTAAAATAACCAAAATAATACGGTTCTAGCAACTTTAATGTTAGTTAATCAGCCATTTAAATTTATTTTAAATGTTTTAATTTTATCTTTGATAGCCGATTTTACTTTTTGTCCTGGGGTGTCATTAAACAAATATATCTTATATGTTAATTAATGTTAGTAGAAGAGAGGAAACCTGCTACCGCCACTCTAGTGCGACTACTGTTTTGCAAGGGGCAACTATTTATCAATATAGTAGGCGCATAATAGTATGTGTTTAGTGATGGATCTAGGGGGACCTGGGTGTCCCGTCCCCCCTAAATTTGCGATTGTTTACATTGTAAATATTTTTGGGAACGTTTGGGGTTGTCATTGGGGGCCCCCCTAAATGGAATTTCTGGATCCGCCTCTGGTTTACTTACGTGTTTGACTTGTGGGTGTGGGTTTGAGCCTGCACTCCTGAGTATTGCAAGTCTCTCGAGTCCTAGGCTTGTCCTTGGAAGGACAGGCGGCACTGGGGTGTTGATCAGGGTCGAGACACTTCACTTCTCGCGTACGAAAACCAGTTCCACAAGATTTCGAGCACTGTCAAAAAACATTTAGTAATTATAAAAACTAAAATGCTGTGCATGTTTACAATAAACTTATAAAAATACAAGGTTACATCTCTAATTTCAGAGTCACTGTACAAAAATCCTAATGGTATGACATGGTAACATTAAACAGTGGCGGATCTAGGGGTCGGCGGGAAATATCTTCATGAACTTTTGTGGCACTTAGGTTCGTCATCGATCCGCCCCCCCTGCCCCTACCACCTAAATGGAATTTCTGGATCCGCCACTGTTAAAATTGACAATAGAAGTCGATATTGTTTTATAAGGCTTAAATTGAATTTGTTTTGAAAAGTAAACTAAATCGAACATCAAAGTTCATTATAAATACATATATACATGTATATATAAATATAATAATTATGTCATGTCCATATATAAATATATGTATTGCACCTTTGAGCTTAGCTACAACTCAAGAGTTTCACGCCTGTCAGCCATCTTCAGATAGCTGACACTAGTGAATTAAGTGCAAGGTTTTTATTTGCTAAGTAGCATGTTTTGTGTTTGTGTCGGGCTTGGTGTGATGACATTTCGAGATGACCTTTTGTTGAGGCTGTTTTTGTCTCTAGCTTGTAGGATGGCTTAATGATAACCACCAGTATTCTACATATCTATATATATATTTGTAATTAATGTATTGCTCTAGTTATTACAGTTGAACTTGTCAAAACTAATTCAGCTGGGGAAATTATCAAATATGGACAGAAGACTGGATTACTTCCCTTGATATGTAATCCTACTTTGGCAACACTAAACATTTCAGTTTGGTGTCTGGAGTGGTTCTAGAGGTTGCATTGGCTATCGTAATGTGCTCCATATGCAGCAATCAATATATCCCAAAATTATACAAAATAAATTATGTCTTCGGTATGCTATGTCCTGTTATAAAAATACAATATGTAGCCTACTACACACACCCATTAAAATAAAGTAATTACTGTATAACCGGAAATTTTCGTGGTCTTAAATTTTCGTGTTTCAGGGATTAAACACATTTCGAGGTTAGGTAAATCTAAAATATTTATTTATTTTTATTTTCGTTGTTTAGCAAAACGGATTTGTAAATACCTTTCATTGTTCATAAAAAGTTTATTGTCGTCAGTTTACAGCGACGTGTCGCCAAAGTTATAGCAATTCGCTAACATGGGAGCCTATGCTATTAGTGTGACAAATGATCAGTGTTTGATTTTAAATAACGCTAATTAAGATCTGCGTGAGACTTTGTCTTACTCAGACAGTGTTGTGTTAGCAATTTAATTTTAGCTTTGACATGTTTCCTTTTAGTAAGCACATTACACCAGCAAAACACACATGCCGTTATCAGTATACACACATTTCACAGACAAACTTGAATCATGACTTTCTTCAGCTGTGTAAATAAATTGTTTGATAACAAGTTTTCTGCCGTCCCCATCAATATCTGCTTTTAATTTTTATTATTGTTTTTAACAATAAATACAGATTATACGAAACATTAAAATTGTTGTAGCTTGTTTACTTTCAAAATAATAATATGTTGTTGTTAATATACTATTTGCTTGTTGTTTCCTGTAAACTGCGCATGTGCAGGACATATAAATTTCCGGTAAAGTGTCAATGAATTACGACGATCACGTTGATCATTTGTTATAGAATTTAATTATATTTTAAAATATTTTCGAGGTTGACCACTTACCCTCGAAAACCACGAAAATAAAAAGCCACGTAAATTTCCGGTTATACATTATTACTTTTCCTAACAGCAAATACCTTTTGGTTAAAACTGTTACAGGTGTCTTCGATGAGATTAAGTAACTCATTCTGTATAAAGTAACTGATTTAAACACAAAGAAATGGTTGACCTTGGCATTAGCATGAATTTGAGTTAATCATGTTTGTTTTTGAGATAACAGTTGAGCTTCATTAAATAAATAAATTTATTCTGTGATTTGCTCTTTTAAATATGCTATCATAGGTTTATTTTAATTTTTATTGTTGTCATTCAGGTGTATTGTGGAAAGAGGTCGGAGATGGGACGTACAATCTTACGCTTAAGAAAGGCTTATAATTGTGCAAAGACTGAGGCCATTCATGAACTTGAAAAACTTTCTGGTGAAGTTCAAGTACCAACTGTTCCACAGGAAACAGAATCGAGTGATGTACCCGAAATCAAAGGTAGAGTGTTGTTTATACTGTCGTTAATACCTGTTAGCAGTTTGACATCTGGCAGAAGATAAAATAAAAAGAAGCATGTATGTACATTAATGCCATTCTTTGGTTGCACGTATAAATGTGGGGTGCACAAGTCAGTTGTCCTGGTGCCTTGGACAACCACAAATGTGCTTCAATCAACTTATCATTGTCAAATGGTTGCCTGCCGGGCAGCCGAGAAAATCCATAAAATAAATCTGAACATGAAAATCACACACTGCCTGTTTAATGGCAAATGCACTGGGTGTAAAGTTGTTAGCTATCTCTACTGATAAATGGCCTGGACAAACAAATGAAATGAAGAATAGCAAAGATTTAATCGGCATCCGTTATACATGATTTACATAGCGAACGTCCATTGTATGTAGAAATTTCAGAAAACATGTCGGCCATTGAATAAATTGTCATTAAGTAAACATCTTATTGTTTGTATTTTTCGTACAGAAGCAGCCGAGGAGGAAGAAGAGGAAGAAGTCATACGTTGTATCTGTGGTGTGTTTAGAGATGAGGGACTTATGATCATGTGCGAGAAATGTTCTGTAAGTTAGCATTAAAAAAATGTCTAAGTAATGTTAAACTTGTTATGAAAAAAAGTTTACTAGTCAACCACAATTTGTACATTTCAAAATGCAATGTTATACCATTTATTTCTTGCATTGACAGAACAGGACATATTGTTTAACGTCCACGTTCAGAGCCAGCCTATGACTGTATTGGGTGATATCAGACTCGGTCTGTAAAAACTGAGGCTGCTTGTTCAGCTGCAGGGGTCGCGTGGGTATCTGCCAAGTTCGCCAAATGCAAAAAATAATAATTTGTGAAGAATATTTAGTTTGGTGAATAAATTTGCAAAAGCGTCAAAGACTTCTATTTTCACATTTGTAACCATTTTTCTTTTGACGAGTTTAGTTTTTTCATGTGAGGCCAGTGTTTTTTAATTTTTAGGTTTACGAATAAGAACTTTTGCGAACAAAGGTAGACGGAAGGAAAAAATTAAAAGAAATAAAAAATTAGCATTGCTTCCATTTTGTCACACTGCTATTCCGGAAGTGAGATATCTTTGCGCAACCGCGGTGCATGAAAATACAGAATCGGACCGAAGACATATTAACAGTTCATATCTACAAAGGTTTATTGACAAAATAGTGTTATTTTTAACTTTTATCTGTCGAAATGAGCCACAATAACCGAGAGAACAATTGCATGAAACTAGTATAGCAACTTTTTTTACTTTAAAGTCATTTGTTGAAGTCGGCGGCAACAAAATTAAGTGAAAAATATGCCTTTTTTCATTTTAGTAAAATTTACATCGGTTGGTTTGTAAACCGAATAATAAAAAAATACTGCCCTGATTGTCGTAAAAAGAAAAACATAGTTATGTACAAAATTAATATTTAAAGAAAATTTGATTGCTAATAATAAATAATTGGTTACTAGTTAACCTGTGTTTTAATAGTTATTTATTTACTTGCTTTTAAATATTAAAAATGCGACTTTGGGGAAAGATAATTTAGCGACGAAAAAATGTATGTGGGATGTGGCAAAATGTTTATAGGGTTACAGTAATTTATACTCAATTTGTTGGGATTCTAAAATAAAATATATAAAAGGGCTAAATTGTAAAATAAAAAAACAAAAACATTAATATTAACAAATATTTGTACTTTTAAAAACCAAGTCTCCCTCTGGTTGATGAAGTCTCACTCTCATGGTTAGGAGGGAGACAGGACTTCATAAAATTCAGACCTAGCTCGAGCCCTGAATGGTACATGTAGTTGTAGTAACTGAAGGCTTCAGTACTTAGCTGTATACAGTACTGTCTGGAAATGTTCATATATAAAAGACACTTTGTTACTTATTAAACGGGTAACCTATGTGGTGAGATCTAATTTCATCTGGTATGATCTAATGTTACCATATTTTGGCAGCAGTTATTGTTGGACATGTTATTTAAATCAGTTTTAAAAATGTAAATTTATTAGTTTAACATGCTGTAATTTCAGATATGGCAGCATTGTGATTGTGTTGGTGTGACTGGCGATATTGAACATTACCTTTGTGACCAATGTGAACCACGGCATTATGAGAAGGTATGTTACCTTGTGCAGGATGATACCAACAAATTATTTGTGTTAGCTGATTAGAAAAGTGCATGTACAGTGAAACTACTTTAAACTGGATCACCTCTAAACTAGAATCCCATCTAAACTGGACAAACAGTGTGTCCATTTAGTTTTACCCATGGCATTTTTGGCTACTGACAAAATAACTCTTCTGTTATTTTTATTTGTTGCAAAATGTAAATTTGAACAGATTACCGTAGGTTGAATCATAATTGCCGTTGGTGAGTCTTTCATCCAAGTCAATTTTTTTAAAGAAATTGTTATGGGTTACAAATTCTTAAATTCAAGCCCTGTACTTGGTCCCATGGGTGTCTGGTTTAGACAGTCCACTGTATTAAAAATATATTGCTGCTAATTACCGGTATATGATTGCAGCACTTTTTTATATTCATCATAGCTTCAATTTTTTGATAAAGCTAATAAGTATTACTACTATATAAACAATGGTTAACAATCCTTTCATATCAAGTGATTCCCATTATTTTAATTGCTTTCTAGGAAATTGTTTTGGTGCCACAACCTGATGATGCAGAACCAGACTGCACATACTACATGACATTGATGAGAGACGACATGCAAATTGCTGTTGGCGAGTGTGTGTATATAATGCGAGATTACAAGCAGAGCTCTAAAGGAATTCCAGTGCGTACGTCATACAGGCTGATGTCCACTGTTAGTCCGGACAAGCTAGACATATTCAGAATAGAGGAGCTCTGGATGAATAAAGAGTAAGTCAAATAGTCAGATAAGATAAAAATCAATGTGCTCTAGTAGCATCGTTAAATAAAACGAATTTCACTAACAGCTATACATTTTACTCAGCTTTTTTATGGTTTGTTTGCAACATCAAGGTAGCTTCTATCCTCGTTGCTCATTCTCAAAAAGGACTTCAGATCACTACATAATTGTTATTGAAATAAAGGATGAAACTGACTGCGGCCATTTTTTTACCACAATTTACCATCTACCACGATTAGCAAAAATCTAATGATTTCTCAAAAACTACTTTAAATACAGAGTCCAAACTTCGTATTCATTCATGGGGATAACCAAAGTGCATATGCGACCCCTAATATATTTTCAGTCTGTACATTTTTCTTTAAAGATTTCATATTTTATCTTTCAAAAGAAATTACACAGTTTATATTGATAATTTTATCGGAATCAGAATTAGTGTTGACCTTGTATTTTAAAGCATTTTATATCAATTAATACTTGATTTGTTTGTTTTTGTCAAGTAAAATAGAATTATGTTTTATTTTATTATAATGGTTTGTTTCAGCAAACTTAAGAATTTCTATAGCAAATTGTTATATTTGGTAATTTTTATCACTTTTTGGCTTTTATAACCTAATCATTTATTCTACAGACTGGTAAAACAATGTTCTGTTTGATTTTAAAATGACCTATTTTGGTAAAAAAAAAATAATGTCTGGCAGTGATATAAAATAAAGTAATTTGACCCAATTAGTATTTATTTTTATTATTTAAAAATTATTTATTGTTTTTGTAGCAAAGAAAAGTATGCTCTTGGTCATGCTTACTTAAGACCTCATGAAACATTTCATGAACCATCTCGAAAATTCTTCCCTAATGAGGTAAGTTTTACTAATTGTTACTACATTCATTTGATTTCTCAATAGGTGGGGTGGTGTTAACTATAATTTATTACCTTAATTGTATGGAAGTTAACAGATTGTTAAAGTATGTAAATGTTATAGCTTGTGGTAGTTAGCATTGCAACCCATTTATTGTCATCCTTTACCTTAAAACTTCATTCTGCTGAAAGTGAACAATATTTAAAAGCTGTAAACATGTTATAAATTTGAAAATTTCAAGTTAATTGCTATTTACAAGTCAATTTAGCTCAAAAGGTAAGAGTGCCCGCTTGGGAAGCGGTTGGTTGTTGGATCGATTCTTCTCAGTGGACCCATTTGCATTTGGGTTATTTTCCGTTCCAGCCAGTGGTCCACATCTGGTTCATCAAAGGCCGTGGTATGTGTTGTCCTGTCCGTGAAAGTGCATATAAAAGACCCATAGCTGCTTATCGGAAAGAGTAGCCTTTGTGACAGCGGGTTTCTTCTGATGACCATGAGTTGCAAATACCGTATGTTTTACACCTAATAGCCGCTGATTAAATAATGTGCGGCGGTGTTGTTAAATAAACATTCTTTTCTTTACGTTGGTAAATATTTAACTTGATAAAGTTTTACATTTATATCAATTTCTGACACTGCTATGTTATTGTTTTATCTGTGCATGTATATAAACTTGAATTTTACTAGTTAATTGATAATATATTTGTTTTTATTGTTTTATTTTTGTTATTTGAGACCTAGTAACATTAAGGCTAATACAATTTCCACATCAATGCATGTTAATTTTTAAATTATATTTAAACTAAAATTTAGTTAATGTTTTTCAGAATTCTAATTTTAATAAGGTTAACAATGATATTGAATGTTGTTTCAAATACTGAATTTGAAATATCTTTACAGGTTTTTCGTTCTCCAACTTTTGAAATTATTCCTCTTGAAGCAATAGTTGGTTTAGCATGTGTCATGGATCTGTACACCTACTGCAAGGGTCGTCCTATGCACATGAAAGCTCAAGATTGTTATATCTGTGAATATCGGGTGGATAAGACTGCTCACCTCTTCTTCAAGATTGCTAAACACAGGTTAGTCATTTAAATATGGTAATTTTTATACTTTCAATTTTTTTAATTAAATTTGTTTTTCGGTTCTTTTCAGAAGTGTCTGGTTTTTAGTGGTTAGATTTACACTAAATGGATAAATTGGTACTAAATTGTTTGTCTTGTTTTGAGGGATTCTGGTTTAGAGGGGTCCAGTTTAGAGGGATTTCACTGTATATTGTTAAAATTGCACAATATGAGTGATAGAAATTATCTTCACCATCCAAGTTAGAAATCAACTAGCCCACCTGTTTAAATCACTAGCCCAAATTCTTCACCAAAAATATCTTGAGTATTCTGATTTTCAAGATTTCTAATGTACAATATATGAACCAGTAAAGTAAAACAATTTTTTTATGTAACGTTTTAACTTATAATTTTAAAGTATTGTGAACAAAAAGTAATATATAAAAAATGTCTGTGTTCGCTGTAAAGACATCTCTGAGTGATATCAATAGCTACATACCAAAACAATCAATACACAGTTTTAACTTTTGTCTATTATTAGTAAAGTCACAGAATGTATGATAAAATTGCATTGTCTGCAAATGTATAATATATAATCCATATAGAATGTTGCGTAACAGATTCAAAAATACATGTATATAATTATGTGTTCCTTGGATTCTTTTGAGTAGTGGTATGCATGTTTTCTATCATTAAAGACAGTTTGTTTAATTGTTTATTTTAATATTTCAGATATCCCATCAACACAAAAAGTTACTGTTTCGAGCGATATGAGACGAAACTGGTTCCAAAGAGAAATTACTTGGTATGTAATGAAAAAGATTACATAGCAGATCCTTACCAAGCTGTATAACTATCTTTTTATGTGGGAAAGTGCATATAAAAGATCCCTTGCTGCTTTTTGGAAAGAGTAGCTTATGTGGCTGCAGCAGGTTTCCTCTAAAAAGAAATGTGTCAAAATGACCATATGTATGACGTCCAATAGCCGATGATAAGATAAATATTAGTGCTCCAGTGGCATCATTAAACAAAACAAACTTTCCTCTTTTTTTTTATGTAGGAGTGTATTGCTTTAAGAGATCACTTGCGCTAATTCCATGTCTAATGTGACAGATGTTAAATTTATTCCTAAATGAGTTTAATAAAATAATGAGAATAATTCTATATGTTAAATTACAGTCACAATCTAAGTTAATTTAATTTCTTTAGTGATCACTAATGTTTACAATAAAAAAATGTATATGACACAATATTTTTGTCTTCATTTTAGCCCCACGTAGTTCCTGAACAGTACATCACAAAACGAAGAGGACCACATGAAAAGCACCCGTCTGACAGCAGCACAAGTCAAGGAAGTAAGAAAGATGACAGTGAGAAGACTGCTAGACCTGGCAGACCAGAGAAACACGACCAGCTCGACAGAGTGGACGGCAGTGATGAGAATTCCGATACAGAGTCTGAGGAAGACTTGCCTTTGATCAAAGTGCGACAAGAGAAGGTTGGTTTTTATCATAGCATTAAGTGGGTAAACAACAGTAACCAGTTTTAAAATATTAGGCCAGTATGTTTTAATGTTTAGGTTTACGAACAAGAACTTTTGTGGACAAAGGTAGGCAGATGGAAAAATAATAAATAAAAAAATAGCGTCTATTCCATTTTGTCATGCTGCTATTCTGGAACAGAAATATGTGTACATAGAAATACTGAATGGGTCCGAAAAATAGCGATCGATGAAATATTAACAATTCGTATCTACAAAGGTATATTTATTGACAAAATAAATGCTATTTCACACTGTTATCTGACGAAATGAGCCACAATAACTGAGAGGACAGTTGCATAAAACTAGAATGGTAACTTATTTATTTTTTAGAGCTATTTTTGAAGGTCTTGAGGGAAAAAAATAAAATTGAAAAATTAATTTGAGCAAAATTTATGTCGACAGGTTCGTAACCGAATAATAAAAAAAAAAATTTTTTAAAGATAAAACTTGATTAACAGCATTATTTATCATCATTTGTTTTAATTAATATTTAGATTTTCATTTTATCTTTTTTATCCAAGTTACTTCTAATATTAACATCATTTAGTACAAAATCAATTCCTCTTTTTATTTTTGCAGAAAAAAGAAAAAAGAGATCACTTGAACAAAATTTTATTGAAAATGCTGGGGAATATTCCTGGCAAACAAAAGATTGATATTTCATATCTACTTGAAGAGGGTTCAGGCAAACGACCAAGAAAGAAAATACTAACCCACTTTTAATACAGAGTTCACCTATATTCTTGTCTTTCTGCTTTAATGAAACAGTTGAATGCAGAATGTTCCGTACTGCAAAGACACCAATGGATTTAGTGCTGTGAAATTGTGCCATTGAAGTCTTGCTATATTCATGAACATATGTTTGTACTTATCTGAAAATATGTGTGTATTTTCAAAATGAATGAAATTAGAATGTGTTCTGAACAAAACTAAAAATCCCTAAAATATATTCATTTTTTAAATTACTAATTGTTTGTCAATGATCCTCATTTGAACGGGAGACCCTGACAGTATTTGAGTTTTGCTCAGTATATAAATGGCAAACAAAATGGCTGGCTTGCCAATTCGTTATTGCTTGATGCTTATGGTGCTTTAAAAACTAATGTTTAATTTAAGTGCTGTTTTCATTTGTTAATGTCTGTTATTTTTTTTTTTAAATATTGGACAATATGTTCAAGTGTTGTTGATTTAAGCAGAATGAATTGTGAAGTATATAATGGTAATAAGTTTTGTCTATCAAATCGAACAAAATAAACTGATTATATTTTGCAATTGATAGTAAATGCAAGATTTTGTTCACATTGAAATGTATGTGAATGGGTTACTTATTTAATAATATGTCATTGACCAGGATCTGATTAAGAAATTTTTCCAAGGGCTATTCCTTAAATTAATGCATTGTTTTGATGGGAGATGTTTTACAGACATCCCATTACCCTTAATGTTTTGTTTACTGATTTAACTTTACTATAATAGCAGTAACAGCATGGAGCCTTTCGACCTCGCCATCAGTTGGTCTCACCATGATGAACTCTCCACGGGCGAGATCATCGTAAATTCTGTTTTATCCATGGCAAGATCGGCATAAATTCATGGTGACATAATAACAATTTATATGGTATACATTTATTGTCATTTATTATAGACTATTGGTTTTGTGTATAATCGCTGTAAATAGATGACTTCACAGTTCCAAAGATTTCCGGCTTAGTCTGGAACATCTTCACAAATCAAGGCTACATACACATTGCATATACTGACCTTTACATTTGTAGTTGACATTTTGGCGACCTTTATTAGAAGAAAATGTGTCACACCGATTATGTTCCTTAGATGATGTCATCACTGACCAATCAAAGCATTGGTAATATGTGAAACTCTTGAAAGGTTTTCACTTATGCTTGCATAATACAAAATCAATTCCCACTGACTTCTGACTAAATACAAGTTTTAAATTAATAGGTCATAGATAATAGTATTTTCACGAATAATAACTCACCTATTATTACCAATATTAGATGCAGTAGCAGTTATGATTTTGTCAAAGCTCCTCAAACTTTGACATGGAAATATTTTATTTGGTGCAGTGCAAGCATATTTGCATATTTTTTAATTTCCAACCGGGTAGATAACAAGCAACGTAATTCACCCAATGAGATTTCATCGGATCCAATGAAATTTAACTATTTCGTGTCTCAAAAGGTCCTCCACATATGTCAAGGTGTTATATACGGAACGTGTAGCCTTGACTTGTGAAGATTAGTCCGGAAAGGTCATAAGTGATTCGTACCGATGTTTGACGCAATGCTGTTGGGTTGGTTATTTTATTTTCATGCTTACATCCAATTAAGGTTCAGCTTCTTGAATCGTTTTTATTAATTGTAAATTTAGACATTTCTAAATTATCTTGTCATCTTTAACTTATAAAAGTTTTGTGTTATAAATTGTAGAGATACTGGTGTCACGGTCTGATTTTGTATTTCATCAATGTGATATATTTCCTTCAATCTTGTAAAAATATAAGTGATCAATAAATATTTGAATTGAATTTGAATCATCATGAAACGTATGACATGCTTTTAATGCAGTTTGCGGTAATGCAATTTCATATTTTTAAAATTTATTTCAATTTTTTATAATTATATCCTTTATATACATTTTAACAAACTTCAACACAAACAAAGCCAATACCAAGTTGTTAAAACCAAAAGAGTTAATAATAGTTGCCATGAATTTATGTTGATCTCGGCCTGGACAAAACAGAATTTACAGTGATCTCGCCCTTCGAGACTTAGCCATGGCGAGATCACCATACTTGACAGCATTACCTATACAAGCAAGACTTTTAACACTAACACTACCTCCTGGCGAGATGACCATACTTGACAGCATTACCTATACAAGCAACACTTTTAACACTACCTCCCTATCACCACAATTAGATCACTATACTTGACAGCATTACCTATACAAGCAACACTTTTAACACTAACACTACCTCCCTATCACCACAATTTATACAAGCAACACTTAACACTAACACTACCTCCCTATCACCACAATTTATACAAGCAACACTTTTAACACTACCTCCCTATCACCACAATTATCACTGATATTGTGATAACCTATGTGATAATTTCAGGAATAGCCCTAATTAAAAAGAAAAACATGACATTTCTTAAATACTTGCAATTGACTTGTTTTCCTTTTACCATTGCATAATATATTTTTAATATTTGGTTGTGAAAGGTATTTACCAGCTTTATTTTGCTTGTTACCATTGTTGTGTTAATTTGATTAATTCAGAAATGTCCTAAAGTAATTAGCACCCACCATTTTTGTCTGGGATTTTAAGCAAAGTTAAGACCTAAAATTCACAATATAAAAGTTTGTGATGATGCTGATAAATGTTACAGTTTTAACAGAATATACAAAAATAAACTTTATAGTTTTAATTTAAATCTTCCTTTTTTATAATCAAATTAGACATTTTTGCGATTGCTGTGTTAATATTTGAATTTCAGACAGTTACACAAGAGATTTATATATGCATGCTTTAGTGACTGTGAACTGTTTTAATGTTTTAATATAAACTTAAATATGTACAGTGCACTCTGTCTAATACAGAAATCTGTCTAAACAGGATTAATTTTTCAGTCCCAAATTGACTTATAACACTAGAAAAAGTCTGTCTAAACCAGCATGTTTTTCTGGTTCCATAAGGGTCGGGTTTAGACAGTCCATTGTATGTGTGTGTGTGCGCTTAAGAGAAAATTTCTATTTATTGTGCAAATCCTGTCTAAATTAATCAAACTATTGTTGTTTTGTGTTGATAAACCTGCACCTTCCAAAATTTTAATTAATATTTGTTTATCAGCAAGCTTTTATCCTTGTTCCTATATTTACTTGAAACAATCTTGATAATAAATAAAGCTTGTTGAAAGTAGAGAAAACATCTGGTATCACTAATATCTTTGAAAAAGTGTTTGATGTATTAAAACCAGTCAGTTATAACAAAATCTAACTCTTATTCTAAATGTTCTTTCTTGTGCATTGTTGCCATTCATGAAATGGAGTTATATGGCAATAAGGATGTTTTTAAAAATAATAAAATATTTTTATATTATGACCCTCCTAATGTCATATGGTTGAAAGAGAACTATATATTCTGCATCCTCTTTATGGATATCAAGAAATATACTTCCATATGGTGTAATTATTTTATTTATTTATTACAAAACAACTGGAGAAGAAAAACATCTATTGAGAATTATATATAGTACATTTTAAATGAACATTATATTTATTTTGTATGTTAATACATGTCTTATTCTTTTAGATAGTTTTGTTTATTCTGTCAATATTTAAATAACAATATGCAAGTAGATGTTTGATGCTAACAAATAATAGTTTAAATACTGAAGTTGTTAAAGCAGTTGATTTCGTTAAAGCAGTTGATTTCGTTTTGGATCAGATGTGTTATTTTGTGCTATAACCAAAACATAAAAGAAATGTGTATACTTGTTAATTAATTATACTCTAATAGCCGAGGAAACTCCAGCTCATTGAAATAATGTGCATAGCATTAAATGTTGTCTTTTTCTTACGTTACTGCTACCTTTCTTGCCCACAGAAGCATATTTTTTATCCTTTAAAAAATATATGTAAACAAATATGAAGTTCTATCAAAATACAAAATAAAATGAAAAAGTTAGCTGATGGCATGGGATCCATCTATCTGCTAAAATGTACTACAGGAATGTTTAGGATGTAAACTGTTTCTTATACGAGTATCTATGTCTGGTTTTAACAGTGTAATGGCATTTTAGGCAGTTGTGAAAAAGAATTATTGAAAGGAACAATGAATCTTGATACTTTACAGGCCTGAGATTAAGGATCAATTACAGTAACGTAAAAATAGGTTAGCCGGTTTTGGTTTTAGAATATCCAAGTAGAAAAACAAACAATTTAGTACTCAAATGAATGATTATAATTGTTCACCTCTTATTCTCAGTCCTTTATGTAGTAATACCAAAGGGATTTTAAGAAACGTTTATTATAAATTATTTTCATCTATTTACATTGTGTTCAAAACTTATCACTTATTGTTTTTGCAGTATAAGTTTTAGTTTTTTCTTGATTACTTCTAGATGTTTCATTCTGAATAGATTGGCATCTAGTTTATTTATTCTTACTTTGCTTTTGTATCAACCTTGGATTTGTGAATTATTGCTATTTTTCAAAAGGTGTGTAGCAAAGAATTTTTATGTGGGAATACTTGGACTCTTTGCAAATGATATTTTGTGGTTATTGGCTAAGACAATATGCAGAACTACATGTATTTATAATGGCCAGTTAAAACAAAATCTGTTGTTTATGTAGTTTTAGCCCAGTCTAAAACACTGCCTATTTTCATTTTCTTGTTAAGTATCACATTTGTTTTTTGCAAAATTATTTACATGCTTGCTGATGTCTGCATATTTTGTTGTAACAAATGTTATAAATTAATTGATTTTAATATGGATGCCCAACGTGTGATAAAAAAAAAATGTTTGTAAATTTTCCTTGACCATTAATTTTCCTTAGCACAAACAATCTCTCTTGGGTTATTAGATCTAAAATTGGTTAAAGTTATCAACATGTCAAGTGGCCCAGTAATGTGTATCGAACCTCAGTATCTGATATTCCTTCTAAATGCCAACTGGCAAAACTATTTTAATTGGATAGTTGTGGCAGGTGGCGAACTTCACAAAATGGATCATAAGTGTATGTATCTATATTTAACCCCGAAAGTATATTTTGTAGGCTTGTGTGTATTTTTGTTTGTACTGGGTTTATTGTTGCTGGGTTATTTTAAAGACATTTATGTCTACCAGATTTGTTTTTAGTACTTGAAGATTTGTTATGTTGCATACGAGAGTTATGGTGAAGGTCTATTGAATGCTTTCTCATTTTGTTGGAAGTTAATTTATTAGTTTTACAGTTTCACTATTTACTGGTTATTAAAACGGGCACTAAGGGTAAATATCTTCCGGAAAGGTTTAGTACCCCAGACAGGCTTTTAGAATAATATTTTTTTTTCTTTTCGTTTTTTTGGGAGGGAGAGGGGTGGTGAGAAAGAGAGGAGTTTTTGTTGTGTCACAAGAAACTTTGTTAATATCGAAGTATTGTGAATTGATATGTTATGTTTAACACTTAATAAGTTGTGTATAATGCTTTCTTATTTACTGTACACTATTGTTATATGTGGCAAGTGCAATTTCTAACATTTTGCTTTATTTGTAAGTTCTCAATCAATTTTAACGTCTTGTCTCTGTTTATTAACTGAAATTTAACAAATTATTAAATATATACAATTTATTTTTTAAATTATTAAAAAATCATTTATTGAATTTTATTTTTAACCCTCTAGACATAATCATATGCTATTTGTTAGGATCAGTTGTGAATAAAAATATATATGTTAACAGATAAGAACATATTTTATTTTAAAAACCAAATAATTGGTATACACTTCTTGGCTAAACCAATAAGGCTATGGTGTTAGGGGTAAACCATCTTAATTTTATATACCTTGTGTGTCTGTTTTTGCTCTTACATAGAATCTTTGCATCAGCTGAGGGGGTCCTGTGTGCATTTATATGTCCCCTGTTTGACTCTTGATGTAATTGTGGTGTCTATACCTAGGTTTTGGGGGTCAACCTATCCATTGGAACCAATAGCCAAAATGAAAACTCATTGCATCATCATTAAATCAGATGACCACCATAAGTTTGTGTTTGAATTATTGCATAGACTACTTGTCATATCTACCATTGTCAGACAATGTTGTAGTTGTGTGAAGTTCTACCACAATAAAATGTTTATGTCTACAAAATGGTTCCAAGTGCTGAACATTTTGTGAATGTCAAACTTTTAGGAAATAACTGAATGGACCCCATTAGCATCATGAGTAACTAGTAATAATACAGAGAATGTTTTACAGAAAGTTCTACATATATGTTATTTTGGTGGAATGTCTTTATACATAATCAAACACAAACGTAATACTTGCTAGTAAGAAATTTTGCAGATTGTTAGCAATTAGTTGGTTGATTATAATTTTTTAATAATCTATTTCACATATATAAATTATGCACTAAAACCTAATTATAAGGTTAATAGAATAATTTAATTCAATCTATTATGGTAGTCATTTTGGATGTTTCGATGAAGTTTATCCATGTTTTATTTAGTAAATGGTAAATATGGATTTCTTCACCTCTAAAACATAGTGATAGACACCAATTTTATCCTAGCTTGACTCCGTGAAAAGTTATGGAAGTTTATGTGTTACAGTGGGCATCTTTGATTTAGCAATGATGCAATGGGTTTTCATTTTGGTAATTGGTTCCAATGGATATGTTGACCCCTAAAACCTAGGTATAGACACCAAAATTACCAACCTAGCATAAACAGGTGATGAGTTATTGTCTATTACATGCAGTGGTGGCCATCTTGATTTTAACATAGCATTCCCATGATTCAGAATGTCTACCCAAGTTTTATTTACTCTTACATGGGTCCCCTACATGAATCAAGAGAAACTGAGGGGACGTATAAATGCACACAGGACCCCCTCAGCTATGTAAGATTTCTATTTATGTGTATTTTTATCATTGAGTGAATGTCTTCAAATAAATTGTCACGCATAAGGCATATGTATGTGTTACAGAACTAAAAGTGTGAATATTGTTCAAAACATCTTTTGCTATATGTAAAACTGGTATGAACATTCTGCCATTTGTAATGTTTTGTTTACATATCCATTAGGTGCGAATGTTTTAAAAAAGGTGTAGGATGTTAGCATGTCCTAGGACTTACAGTGTGACATTGGTTAACAGTTTTGAAGAAATCTATGCAAGATGAGGTAGTTCCTCCGTATGCTGTTCTTATATAATGGTCTCAATTTGTGGTTGTTGTGATTTGTTGCTGTTGTGCTGGATTCATATCTCATAAAACAGCTTCTGTACATACACAGCTGTGAGCTTAACTTAATTTGCCATGGGTAAAGAATATGATTCTGTGTGCAACCCATTTCAGTGTAAAAAAACTGAGCTCACTCATTGCAAATAGTATTATTATTGCACCACATGCATATGTGTGTTTAAACCATTTCAATTTTACTCTAATCTCACCAAGTGCTATAAAACAAAAGTCTGGACTCCAAAGTTTTAATTTCTAATGTTCAATGCCATATAAATTATGAACAGTTAAAATGCAGATATTATGTTCAAGATTTTAATGCTTTATAAGCACAAGCACTGAATTATGTGCTAAATACATTTGTAATAATTACTTGTTTTAGTAAATATATTTGTTTATAAAATGATAGTATGGACAGAAATTTCATGCAATTTCTATGGCATTAAACAATATTTTAAAAACAATGTTTACAGGAATATGGTTTTGATCATGTTTTGTAAGTTATATTGTTGAGATAATTGTTTGTGGTAGATCAATGAATGAAATGTTTATTTGGGTTTTTTACTTCTGTGCAAGCATTGACGGCAAATGGAGAAAAAACAAACATGAATGTTTAATGAAGTGTGCCAATGTTCGGACATTGAAAAATACACCACAAATTATCAGATGCACCTATTATGATTTCCAGAAATAATATGGTCAATCCATGAATGCAATTTGTAATAAGTGATATCAGCTTTATTGTTTTGAGTATATAATACTCTATTGTATATACTTATATCCATTTATTGTACATTTTGATGCTGTTAACATAAACCATATAATATGAAAGTATTTTCCGTAGATTAGCAATTAGTGTCTTAATGGAAGTTGATTTTATTCTTTTGTTGAAGGACACAGAATTGTACATAGTCTTAGCCTGGATGTTTTATATTCATCTTATTAATATCATATGGAATGCTGTTCATGCATATAGAACACCTGTTTGGATCCCTTGGTTGTTCATACATCCCAGTCTACTTTACAAACTTTGTATTCATCAATGTTCAGTTTTACCAAATGTGTTCAAAAGCAGCTATAAATTTTGACAAGATATTTTCAGGCTATTATAAAATTTCAGTCTGAATGTGTCTTTTTAGATCAAACTATTTTAAACACTTTTGGTGTTTTAGTTCTCTGACAAAACTGTTCAATTATCTTTTTAAGTTTTTGCTTGTAAAAGTGTTTATAGTTTCAATGCCTTAAATAAAAGTTTTTTCTTTTACACCAAGTGATTCTTACAGTCATATCAACTTAATATCTTACATTTATTTTGTTGTTAAAACTACATCTGATGTAGGTTCTTGTTAGCACAATCAGTTCAATCTGGTTGAAATATGCCTATTAACAAATAAACAGTTAGGCACTCTGAGCTTTGTGTTCTTTTTGTCCACTGACTAGAACCTCGTTATGTATTAGTTATATGGGTCAGTCCCAAGAGAAACGCCATCATAAAGGTGACGGATGTAGTCTTATTCGGTTATCATCATTAGGTGTGTTTGTAGAATAAATTTTAAAACTTGTTCGTGTATTTATTGTTTATATTTATTCATTTTCAAATATATAGTAAATCAGTATTCTTACAGATTTAAAAAACTTTTCTTTTATCTTGTGATTTCTCTTGCCCCTAAAGTACGAAGGTGACTTCATTTTTAAAAGAGTACTAGTCCTGTAAAAGATGGTATATTTTGAAATAAAATTTAGTCTAAAAGTTACTCTAAATTAGTTCAATTCAACTGTCAAAGAAAGAAGGGGAAAAAAGCGTATGCTAAATAAGTTAAATATTGAAGTGCTTTATAATCCAAACTGGAAGGGAGGTGGTAAAACAATGTTCAGATTGCTTTTCAGATAAAACTCATCCAACAAGATTACTGTTAAGCTTTTTACTTTAGGATTTGAGGTGGTCAAACCTAATTCTAATACATGTATTAGGATTGTAAAAACCATAAACATTTATGGAACATCCCTAAGACCACCTCGGTGAACCCATCTTAAGTTTGGGCCATTTATCATTCGGCCTGAACAGGATATCCTACGCCACTAACTGGTTATTATCTTTATCCTGTAATGCAACAAGAATTATAATTTTTTTTATTTCATTCCTGTTTATCATATGATTAAGTTTTAAACACATGTTTGCACTTTCACAATGTCATGACCACTTGACCTTCATGTAGTTATTAATAGGTTAAATACACCAAAAAGAAGTTTCTAGACAATATTTTACATTTGTTTTTTATTAACCTTATAAATATAACTGATGAAGTGTGAAATTAAAAACAAAAAAGATATAAAAACAAGCTTTTACAGCCAAAACTATTTTGTACATCACGTTACAGTGTCATACAGGTTTATACAGTCACTAACCTAATAAAGCTTTGCTTTATTATACCCCCATATTACGTCATTATAAACAATGTTACAGGGTAAAAAAAAGAAGACTGTTGTGGCAGTGGGTTTCCTCTAAAGAAATGTGTCAAAATTACCATGTTTGACATCAATAGCCGGAGCGGGATGTGGGTCAGTCAATAGTGTGCCTGCCTTTGAAGTGGTCGGTCATCGGATCGATCCTTCTCAGTGGACCAAGCTGCAGTTTGGGCTATTTTCCATTCCAACCAGTGGTCTACAACTGGTTCATCAAAGGCTGAGGCATCATTAAATAAAACAAATTTTTTTTTTACCAGCTTTGAGTATGGTACTTGTGCAGGCTGATGTGCTATCTCAGCTGAAAACATTATAATAAAGTTTGTTTTATTTAACGCCATTGGAGCACATTGATTTTTATCTCATCATTGGCTATTGGACGTCATTCATATGGTCATTCTGACATTTTTTTTAGAGGACCGCTTTTGCAACATAGGCTATTCTTTTCGATAAGCAGCAAGAGATCTTTTATGTGCACTTTCCCAGACAGTGAGTGAATATTTAGTTTAACATCGCTGCGAGAATCTTTCACCCATTTGCGACGCTCCCAGACAGAACAGCACATACCATGACCTTTGACGAACCTGTTGTGGAGCAATGGTTGGAATGGAAAATAGCCCAGACTGCAGATGGGTCCATTGAGAAGGATTGATCTGACGACGGACCTCTTCAAAGCAGGGGACAATATTTCAAAATGTCAGGTAACCCGGTCGGTTCACGTGGTGTTTACCTAGGTAACCTATTGTTCGGTTACGTGAATGATGTTTGCATAACCAATGGGTTACCTGAAAGTTACATTGAACTTAAATTTTAAAGATAGACATTTTAGTTAAATGCTTTTATAACATAAAATTGAAATAAAATACAAAAACAATGTTTTAATCAAATAGTTTCAAACGTCTTTTGTGAACACTTCCATCCTGTGACAATACAGTTTGCAAGTTTTAACAGAACGATACAGGTCACCACGTAACCAAATGGCTGTTCGCGTGAATTTAATTTTGCGTAACCTACCTACACGCGAATAGAATGACAGTTCGCATGAAATATTGTGCCCTGTGAATGAAATTTTACAAAAATTAAAATGGGGGCCGAATTTATGAAGACTGTTTTAGCTAAATGTTAGTGTTTAAGCATTGTAAACGTATGTAGTTACACAGGTGTAAGAGAAAAACACGCTTCATAAATTCGACCCAATGTGTTTGTATCATAAATAATCTTGTATTACTGCACTGTTAAAGTAGCAGTTACTTTGTCTACTTGTTGATGCATCGGAGATGTTTTATTTGGTGCAGTGAAACCCATAAAATATTGCAGGTCATGTTTTGTTAGGGGTCATTCATAACGTTCATGTATGTCACACTGCTTAGGGGGTGATGTAGGTTGGGTTGGGGTCTGTGGAAATGTTACAGAGCATTTCATGCAAATAGTTCAGGCTTTTAAGCGAGCCCTTATTTTCCTTATTTTTTGACAACAGCCCTAATATTCCTAAAAAAGCCAAAATTTTCGGATAAATACAACATAAAATAAGTGTTGGAATTAATGAAAGCTAGCTTTAGTATACTTTCAGATAATGAATATGTTGAATTAATGTATTTCTCAGAAAACATCTTGGTGGTTATCAGCATCATATATTCAGCATGGATTTGCACCATATCAGATTACTTTAATCTGGTTGTATTGATATTCTGAATATCGCTGTTGATTACCATTGACATGATCATCTGAGTTGGTAATTAGCTTTTGTATTTATATTCTCCCTGGAGGTGAATACAGGTTTTTCTTTTATATTGATTATTGAATTTCAGCCTTTATTTTTGTCAAAATATTCCTGAAAATAGCCCTTATTTTTCACAAAATCTTGCTTGAAAGCCTGAATAGTTGATTCCAGCTAAATGCCTGATGATAGCATATTTGTTGTTTCATATTCTGTTTCACAGAACGATTTAATTGTAATTGAATACATTGTACTAGTATACTTGCATTGTTTGATTAATTGCATAAATGTAATTTCTTTCTCGCCATATGTTTAACTTCAACAAGAATTATATAAATTCAAATAATACAATTACAGTTCATTTCAGTGAAGAAATTGCACTTTATAAAGATTAACACATATATTTAGTGATTTTTATTATCAATTTTTGATAACTACTTCGATACCAAACTTTAAACTGAGATCACCGATAAAGAAATAATCCTTGCCGAAAATATTTCTGCACAGTGACTATGCAATAGAGAGGAATCTGTTACAGGGCTGTGTGGGGTATAAAACCCCTCTAAAGAGTGTGACAAATTTTATGTATAACCTCTGTTTTCTCCTGGGAGAATATTTAATTGTTTTTAATATTTATATCTGCTTTACTGTTAACCACTTTACAATGTTTGTGAAGATATCAATAAAGATTAGTGTTTTCATCAGTAGTTTTGTCTTTATGTTTCATTAGAGAACGTAGTTCTGAGATATCACAAACGCTAACTTTGTGGGAGCCTTTGAAGCGGTCGATCCTCGGATCGATCATTCTCAGAGGATTCATCTGCAGTTTGGGCTATTTTCCATTCCAACCACTGCTCCACAACTGGTTCATCAAAGGCTGTGGGAAAGTTCATATAAAAGATCCCTTGCTGCTTATCATAAATAGTATGTGGTGGCAGACAGTTTCCTCTAAAACAAATGTGTCAAAATTACCATATGAATGACGTCCAATAGCTGCTGATAAGATAAAAATCAATGTGCTCTAGTAGTGTCGTTAAATAAAACAAACTTTCCAACCAGTGCTACACGGCTGGTTCATCAAAGGCTGTGGTATATGATG
>JAUTWP010094397.1:0-12066 GCA_033042655.1 Cyathermia naticoides
AAAAAAATGTGATCCTGTTGCGTCATTAAACAAAACAAACTTTATATTTAGTGGTGCTAAAAACCAAACAAGATAAGGACTCCAGATTCTGTTTCAAAAATAGATGCCACAGTGCAAAGTTTATTTGATAAAAATTTGAATTGAGTGGACGTTGATTAGATCCTTATTTCAATAAATGTAGTACCAATATTTAAAAAACACTTTTTTGTATCATGCTTTTATCATTGTTTTGGGTTGTGGGGGAATTTTGTAGTTTTTATTATCATAATTTATATTATTTATAGCAAATTGCTAATTTACTGGTTTGTATAATAATTTAACTTTGTTTCAGTCCTCGAACTCCAGATAGCAGTCGTACAAAAGAAAGTCGAACTCCAATTAAATCTTCACACCCATCATCTTCAAGTAGAAGTATGTATCACATTACATTGTTCTTTTAAATTAATACACCTCTAGTTACCATTTTACAAACATTGTCTCTCAGTCTTTTAACTTCTATGTTTTTAGTTTGTTCAATTATTCATTATGATTCAAATTAAAATACATCCAGTTACCATTTTACATTGTCTCTCAATTCCTTTAATTTCTATGTTTTTATTCAATGCAAGATGATAATGGTTCAAATTAAAATTCATCGAGTTACTACACAGGCTAGTTCCAAGCCGGACACACTAAAGTGACAGAGCGGGATGTAGCTCAGTCGATAGCGTTCCCGCCTTTGAAGCGTTCGGTCGTTGGATTGATCCTTCTCGGGGGACCTATCTGCAGTTTGGGCTATTTTCCGTTCCAACCAGTGTTCCAGCTGCAGTTTGGGCTATTTTCCATTCCAACCAGTGGTCCACAACTGGTCTATCAAAGGCTGTAGTATGTACTGTTCTGTCTATGGAAAAGTGCATATAAAAGATCCCTTGCTGCTTATTGAAAAGAGTAGCCTATGTGGCAGCAGTGGGTTTCCTTCTGAAAAATGTGTCAAAATTACCGACGTCCAATAACCGATAAGATAAAAATCAATGTGCTCCAGTGGTGTCGTTAAATAAAACAAACTTTACTCTTTTTATTCTATCCTATCTAAACCGGACACCCATGGCACCAAAAAAACGTCAAGGTTTCTGGTTTTCAGCGGTTAGATTTACACTAAATGGACACATTGGGACCAAATTGTTTGGTTTAGAATGGATTCTGGTTTAGATGGGGTCTAGTTTAGAGATGTTCACTGTATATCTAGACTATTACATTTGTATTAAAATCAGGTAAAATCAATATGTTTTGGGCCTCTATTAAAAAAATCCCGGAACTCCACCTGCAAGTATGCAATAATTGGAAATATGCTATTAATTTTTATTAGTTAGACTTCCCAAATTTGACCTTTATATATGGATTTGAATGTTTCCTGTAAACGTGCTTATTTTATTATTTTGTGCTATAAAAAGTTTATACAGTAAAACCCATCTATACCAGACACCCACAGGACCAAGTAAAATGTCCGGTTTACTGAGTTACCATTTTCTGAGGTTAGATTTACACTAAATGGACATGCTGGGACCAAATTATTTTTCTGGTTTTGACAGGATTCCGGTTTAGTGGGGGTCCGGTTTAGACAGAGTTCATTGAACATTTGTATCCACTGAATGAATTCAAACCATCACTCTCAATTTGAGAGTCCATTGCTCTACCAACTGACCTAATAGGGAAATTCCCAATAGCTGTCAAGTCATCAAATCAAATTGTTTAACGTCTACATTCAGACCCAGGCTGGGTACTGTTTATAGTTCAAGCCATCCACTGCCAGTAGTAGCACTTTATTGTAACACTACCACACATTTCCATCATCAGCATTTTCTTATTGACGGGACAGTTCATACCACACACCTTGTTACAGCAGTAAAGACACCCAACATGAAAGAGAGAAATGTAATGGGCAAACTTCTACTTACTGATAAATGCTGGAAGAGCCAAGCACGCATAATATTTGTTGCTACTTTGGGAAATATTCCTCGCTTTTTCTGTCTCTTGTTGGGGTTCCTCTCCCCCGTCCCATCATCCTCCCCCTCTGTGCCCTCCCCGGAACCGATGCTGTTGTCGAGACCATCACCTGGAAAGCAAAAATGAATGTTTAGAAAATAAATATTAATGAATATGTAAACAAAGTAAAAAATTAAAATGCTGACTGGCAGGTTGACTAGCTGGATTACTGGATGCTTTAACATACATGAATATGTGGACACAAACACACATGGATAGATGGATGGTTGGTTGGACGGACGGATGGTTGGATGGATGGTTGGATGGTTGGTGGTTGGATGGATGGATGGTTGGATGGTTGTTTGGTTGTTTGTTGGTTGGATAATGTATGGACTGATGGATGGATGGATGGATAGATGAAAGAACTAATAGACAGGAATGAATGGATGGATGAATTGATGGATGCATGGATGGATAGATGAATGGGTGGATGCATAGATGGATAGATGAATGGATGGATGAATGGAAGGATGAATGGTTGGATGTATGTATGAACAGACAGATGGATGGATAAATGGATTGACAGACATGCAAGAATGGACATAGGTGGGTACATGGACTAACTGACGAATGGGCAAATAGATAAATGGATGGACATACAAATAGATAAATGGATGGACATACAAATAGATAAATGGATGGACATACAAATAGATAAATAGATGGACATACATATAGGTAAATGTAGCTATATGGATGTAAGGATAGGTATATACAGGGCAGGGTAGATAACTCTACATGTGGGAATCGCACTCTTCTTTATTATTCACTTCAAGTGTTTCATCCATCTCCTGCAATGTGCTTTTAATTTGTATCAATCAATTAAAAAAACCAAACTTATTTCCTCCGACCAAGAAACATTTGTCTGTCTGGGATAAATCAAATGGGATTTATCTCTCACTTAATAGCCTGCCTCACGTCTAATAATTAAAGGGTAATTCTGCAACACAGTTTACTATACAATCTCTCACAGTAAAATTACTGCATACAGCCGCGAGTCAAAGAAAGGCGGCCATATTGCCAGCATAAATGTGGCCATATAATAAAGCTTAATTTGCTATCAATTGGCAAAGTATCAAACTCTAGTTAGAGCTTGATAACAGTTAAATATGAAGCAAAAGCGAATGAAGATTTTATCTTTGCTGAGTAAATATTAACATGGCATTTAGTGCGGTACAGTTAAATCAATTTAATATATGAACAGCATGTGACACATGGATAGTCTAACACAATGCAGTTAATATATGCTGCTGTTGGGATCAATGAGTGTGACGCAAATATGCACCTTTCATTACCATGCACAACAAACACACAATATATATTTATTATATTAGTATTTAATTAGTGTCATTAACAATACCATGAAACTAATATGTAAAAAAAGTAACAGGGTTAAATAAAGTAAATAAATATAATAAATTGAGGATCTCAATAATTTTGTGTATACTTTTATTTATTTAATAAAATTTATTTTATTGTGTCAAAGAATAGGTTTAAAAAGCTGTTGTTCCTTTCGATTGAAAACAAGTATGGTAGATAACAGAAAGGTGTTATGAGTAAATAGCTGACAGATAGGTGTTATGAGTAAATAGCTGACAGATAGGTGTGCAGGTGTCATAAGTAGACGTATAGATATATAGGTGCTGTATGTTAAAATATTGTTACTACAAATTATCCACACGTATTAATTTAGCCAATGTGTGTTAACAAAAAAAACCAACAAATCATCGACACCTTAATTTAGCCGATGTGTGGTAACAAAATAAAAAACACAAATCATCGACACATTAATTCAACCAATGTGTGGTAACAAAATAAAAATAAAAAACAACTTTTTTTCCACCAGTATGAATGTACCATGATAGCCATTGTCCACAACATCCCTTTATCACCTTTCATTGCACCCAGCCGAATCCCGTGATTTCTAGTGGAAACACCCATTTATTTAACACACTCAGTGAAAACAACATGATGAAGAAGTGAAAGGCGACTATGGACATAACGCCAGGGGCAGTTTTGCTTGAGAGGACCTAACTGGAGAGATTCAAGTTATCAATTTAATTTCTTGGACAAATAGTCAATTGCCTAAAGACTGGTTGTGATGCAATGCAAGGCAACACTGTTTACATATAAAACAGTCTGGGGGGCATTACCCTTTAATGCCATTAATTCACTCAAGTAGGCTTTAGGACGCATCCCTTTCAAATGATCCTGCTACAAAGATTTGCACACACATCTGGAGCGGCCACCACCATCGTACCAGGTTGTGTTTGTGTTGATTTTAATGCATAATTAATTAAATACTTATTGGGAACAGTACTTGACACTGAATGCCAGGGTCTCGGACAGCTGTTCAGATACTATCCAGGCTGTAAAATGGACAAGAGTTTTCTACAAACCCTTAGAGAGTTTATTCCAGCTAGAGCAAGAAGTGTATTCAGAGAGGTTAAAATTGTAATAAAAGACTGGATACAAGATGGTCAAAGCCATCTCTAAAGTTGTTATATCATTTTAAGTTTTAAGTTTGTAATAATAAACAGATTTAATACAAAATATTTCTTAAAGATGTCTTTAAAAGACTTCAAATTTATACTAAAAATATCTACTTAAAAAGCAATGTTTTAAATTCTTTATGTGATACAAAATATTCATTTCAAAATACTCACAACATCTTTACATGACTTTAAATTTATAATAATAATTTAAAAAAAAATAATAATACAAATAAATCCACTTTAAAATGCATACAGCTTCTTTAAATTCTTTATATGAATTTGTAATAAAAGAAAGATTTTGATATTTACAGAAAGATGTTTACAGCTTCTTTCTCTATACCTGACTTTAAATGTAATAATAATGAAGAAACTACTTCATATGAAATGTCTTTATAAAGTTGTTCATGGTTTCCTGTAAATTTCACATCAAAATGGATCGAGCAAGACCTTCACATGAAGAAACATTAAAAAGAAACATTTGGGAAAAAAGATGGCCGCTTAAAGATGTCCATTGAAGCCTCTAAACTTCACATCAAAATGAATACAGTAATGTCTTGAAAATTCTAACACCATTACATATTATAAACGTATGACATCCAATAGCCGATGATAAGATTAAAATCAATGTGCTCTGGTGGTGTCGTTAAATATTATAAAACAAAAATTCAATATTAAAACCGGTAAAAGTAAAGTTTGTTTTATTTAATGACACCACTAGTGCACATTGATTTCTTTTTAATCATGAGCTATTGGATGTCAAAAAACATAAATTGAATAAAATAAAATGTAAAAGGTTAATTTAGTTTTTATTAAATATAATTATGTGGTAACCAAACTTGATCCATAAGAAAAGAATTGTAATTTTTTTGTAAAAATATATAAGCGATAGCTAAACATATTTTAATACCCCCAGTCCTGGATGCAGTGGATAGCTTGAACCATAAATGTCCCCCATAAGAGGCATCTGCTATAACAGCCTGGCTCTGAATGTAGACGTTAAACACCATAACCTAACCATATTTTAATACCCCCTGTCCTGGATGCAGTGGATAGCTTGAACCATAAATGGCAAGGCATCTGTTATAACAGCCTGGCTCTGAATGTAGACGTTAAACACCGTGAGCTGACCATATTTTAATAGCTGGTGGTTTTGTCAAGACATTTTTTAACACTCCAGGTATGCATGAACAGTTAGTCAAAGTTGAAAATGAATGATCATGAAATTAAAGATATCGTTAAAACATGCAAAATGGAACAAGAAAAGCAAATTTTGCAATTATAGTTACTGACAAACTCTTGCATGGAGAACACCAGAAGCTCATTTTGAGATTAGAAAGTTAATTTTCCTAAGAGGAAAAAGTAATAGCTCCATGAAAGAAGTCCCAAAGTATTTTTCAGCCAAGTGGAGTTCCCAGTTCTTTAATAAATAATCAATTCTACTGTGTGCCGGGCCTGTCACACCGACAGGGACCAAGTATCTCATATCTACGCTTTGATAACATTTCACTTAATTTTGCATGGATAACATGACATGTCTTTTACAGGGTTTTTTCCACACGTGTCAATTTGACTATGTACAGTGTCACTTAGTGCTGGAACCAGAGCAAGAAGTGCACTTCAAGGGGTTTCATTTTAGAAGAAATTTCACAATGTTTTATTCAAACTCAAGTTAAAGACTTTATCAATCGTGGGTCATTTCTTACACAAACACTTCATCACGAACCAGACCATCACTTGAAATGCAAAGAAAGACATTTTAGATCGTTTTAACAAAAAATAATTAGATTTAAAGATTTTTATGTTGGGAAAAACTGTTTTTATAATATTATTTTAAAGTATTTATAATAGTGTGGTTTATAAAATTAGTATATATCTAATCCAGATATCTGGCTAAACCATGTGTTTTAAAAATAGAAATATTGACATTATCTAATCCATCACCCTGTTTAAACTAGCATGTGTTTTAAAAATTAGAAATACTGATACCATAATCAAGCACCCTGTCTAAACAACTATGTGTTTTAAAAACAGAAATATTGGCACTATCTAATCCAGCACCCTGTTTAAACTAACATGTGTTTTAATTTAGAAATACTGACATTATCTAATCCAGCACCCTGTCTTAATAACGACACTATCAGACATGGATGAAAGTCAACTTGGCAAGAAGAAATAAAATTTGGCAACATTCATACACAGTCAAACCTGTCATAAGCAGCCACTCAAAGAGTAACTAAAGTGACCTCTTAAGACAGGTGGCTGCTAAATACAGGTTATATTATAGTATATAAGCTGATTTACAAAAAAATAAAGGTGACCTATGAAGATGGCTGCTTAATACAAAATGGATGCTCCAGCATTTGACTACATATTATTATGCAATATTTTGTGCCAGAAAAATGAAATATTTATTAGTATCATGAAACCGTCCTTGTGGCTTATGGCACATTGTTATCTTTATTTTTGTGAACAGTAGGTGTCCTAACAAATGTGCAAATATTGGAAAGACAGATTTCACGCATGAGGTAAACTATACACAAAATGAATGGCTGGCTAGTCTTACTAATTTGCTAAATCAAATATTTATATTAATAGTAAAAATGGTTAAATTAACTTTGCTAAAAAAAATTATTTGATGAAACATTTAGGTTAGGTCATGTGGTTTAACATCTATGTTCAGAGCCAGGCTATTATAGCAGACACCACTCCTAGGCACAGTTTATGGTATTATCCATCCACCGTGTCTGGGACAGGAACATAAAACATTTATATAATTTATAGATTATATCAATAATTTTCTGTCGTATGACTTAAACATAAATATATTTACATTACAAAAATATTTACTGGTATCGGTACAATGAATTATTATTATCTTAAATAAACATAAAAGTAATTTTTACCACTAATTAACTCAAATAAATAAATAAAATAAAATATTTAATTCAATAATTTTCTGTCATAACTAATACATAAGAATAAACTGAAAATTATTTTTATTTAATATATGGTGAATAAGCAAAAATGAAAAAAATATATACTGGGCCTTAATTAATTTGGTTGAGTATATATCGAATACATGAACATATTTATTTTACTAAATACAAACTATGAATTATATTTAACTTGTGTTGAAGATTATCATGTTTAAATTAATTCAAATATTTAATTCCGAACATATTTACTAAACTGTGAATTATTTTTTTAACATGTGGTGAACACTAGCATGTTTAAATAAATTAATTCAAATATTTAATTCTGAAAATATTTACTAAAGTACAAACTGTGAATTATTTTTAACTTGTGTGTTTAAATAAATTCAAATATTTAATTCTGAAACTATTTACTAAAGTAGAAACTGTGAATTATTTTGAACATGTGGTGAAGATTAGCGTGTTTACGGTAGTATATTTGCATCTACAGACAGTATCACTATCAGGCTTCAAATGATGGAGTGAGACCACGGGGCTGTGGCTGCTGAAGATAAAATTCATTATCCTCTGTTCTCCGACTTCCTTGGCACGGAAAATAGGTCCAACTGTCACGGCCAGTTTAAAATACCATCCATCAACCTGCGCACCATGCTTGAATGTAGTCCTGATGCATTGTGAAGCCATTTCTAACAAGCTAGCCAGGAAATTTGGTCCTAGGTAGACAGTAAGGAAGCACAGGTAATGGCCAACATCAAAAAGAATAGAACAACATCATTATTCTCAAGGGAAATTTCTTTTAGGATGCTAAGGAACTGGGATCCAGATTTGGTGACACGAACTTGTCAGTATGCATTTTAATATTGCCAGTTTGGGTGACAGAGTTAAAGCAAATGAAATGAATTATTCACATTCACTGAGTGTGAATGAAGGCTGGTATAGCAAACATGATGCATCATTGATGGTAGGCACATTGCATGCAGGGAACACACAGTGTGAGAAAAAAGTTACGTTTATTTTATTTAACGACACCTCTGGAGCACATTGATTTTTTTTTATCTTATCACGGCTATTGGAGTCATTCATATGGTAATTTTGATACAATTCTTTTAGAGGAAACCCACTACTGCCACATAGGCTACTCTTTTTGATAAGTGGACTGGAGTGGAATTTTTTTTAATGTGCCTACATCACTAAATAAGTGTTCAAGCACTTTGGTAAGTAGCAAGGGATCTTTTATATGCACTTTCTGAGACAGGACAGCACATACCATGGCTTTTGTTGAACCAGTTGTGGATACTGGTTGAAACGGAAAATAGCCCACAGCGTATGAAATCACAGGCTCGATTAGAAATAAAAAAATATTTTAACGACACCACTACTGTTCATTGAGTTTTATCTTAACATCAGCTATTGAACATAAAGGTTTTTTTCATTTAACAACGCCACTAGAGCACTGATTTTTATCTTATCATTAGCTATTGAACATAAAGGTTTTTTCATTTAAAAATGCAACTTCTGCACATTTATTGACACATTTCTTTAGAGAAAACCTGATGCTGCCACATAGGCTACTCTTTTCAATAAATAGCACATTTGAATGGTCTCAGCATGAAGACATCCTTCCAACTATTATTCAAAATAATAAAAAAATTAGCCTGACAATTTAAATTAAAAAAAGAAAGTTACCACAGCCAAGTTAAAAAAAACTACTTTTTTATGTAAAATCTATTACATGTATTATATAAAAAAACCAGTGTTAAACTTTGTATGACAGTATATTATTATAAAAGTAAAGTTTGTTTTATTTAGGATGGCACAAGATATATTATTACAGGATTGGAATATCTGTATGAGACAATTTTTTACAAATTTGAACGAAGAAGAAAATTAAAAAAACAATGTTAAACTGTATGAAAATACGAGTGTATTATTATAAAAGTAAAGTTTGTTTTATTTAATGATGTCACTAGATATATTATTATAAGAAAATAGTTAAACTTTGTATGTACCAGTAAATATATTATTATAAAAGTAAAGTTAATGATGCTGCTGGTTATATTATTATGAGAAAACCTTTTAAACTGTATGAAAATACTAGTATATTATTATAAAAGTAATGTTTGTTTTATTTAACAAAGCCACTAAATATATCATTATAAGCAAACATGTTAAACTATGTATGTAAAATATATTATTATAAAAGTAAAGTTTGTTTTATTTAATGAAGCCATTAGATATATTATTATAAGAAAACATGTTAAACTTTGTATGACAATATATTATTATAAAAGTAAAGTTTGTTTTATTTAACGAAGCCACTAGATATATGATTATAAGCAAACATGTTAAACTATGTATGTACCAGTAAATATATTATTATAAAAGTAAAGTTTGTTTTATTTAATGAAGCCAGTAAAGTTTGTTTTATTTAACGAAGCCACTAGATACATGATTATAAGCAAACATGTTAAACTATGGGATCAATAGACTATGTATCACCGATGTGGCACATTAACACAGAGTGACACTTGATGCAGAGACATTAAAACCTGATATTAATTACGGAAAAATTATATCAGTTCAATTGTTGACTGTAGACGTGACAACAATGGCATGTTAGGCGTATGGATAGGGTGGTGAACCATGAACCACCGCTAGTTTCTGCCTGGCTGCCTATTTGACGAGACAACCTGGTTAACACAGGTCAAACCACAGTCGTGTTGTTAGCCATGCCAAGGTGGTTACAATATGTAGCAAAAAAATTCATTTCTAACTTGTACATCTTTCAGTAGGAAACCTGGACACAAGAGAACATTGATTCATCATTGGTGATTAGTCATATACAGTGGCTTGTCTAAACTGGATTCTTATGGGACCAGAAATACATGCTGGTTTAGAGAGAGTGCTGGATTAGACAGTTTTTCTAGTGTTATAAGTCAATTTGGGACTGAAAAATGAATCCTGTTTAAACAGATTTCTGGATTAGACAGATGCCGGTTTAGACAGAGTGCACTGTATTTGTGTCATGTTTTGTTCAGTGCATTTCTGTTATTTTCTCCCATACCTAGCCATGCTAGATAGGCCTATCTTACATGACCACGTGATTTGTTTTGTATTCCGTGACGTCAGCCCATACTACTTAAAGTACTGTTTTGGCGTAAGGTATTGTTTCTTTTTATTTGAATAAAACATGATAACAAGGTGATCTAGCTAAAATATGGGCTCCTTTTTAGTTTATACTTTTAGTATAAACCATTTTGAGGTACGATGTTTGTACACTTGGATCAGTTGAATTGTAGCAACTGTAACCAAGTTGATAACAATTAGAACAAAACATTTAGCACTCCTCCCCAAGGAATCAGTTGTAAACTTTATTTACTGCTAATAAAACACAAAAAAATACATAAAATATATGATAAATAAAAAATAGAGAAATCTGTACAAGGTTTTAATTTTATTTCTGAAATATTTTATAACAGTAAACAAACAGCTGGAAAATGAAGATTAACAAAGTAATAATTTAATTGCACTTGCTTAATAACTAGTGGAGAAACACAAATATAATTATTATGTTTTATCACATTGTACATATACTGTTCAAAACATGTAGGGAATATTTAAATCAAATATTAAGAATAGAATGAAACATGATCCAAATTTTAAAACAAGATTCAACTATAATCAGCACTGAGTCTACATACTCTACACCACTCCCACTGAACAAATGTGTGAAACCATCAAACAATGTCAAGATTATCATGTGTTGTGATGTTTTATTGTAAATATGTGTGGAAAATATCTAGAAGATGTTTTGAACTGTTAGCAGATAAAGGTAAACTATTTCATATGATAATCCTTCCTTTGTTAAGAGTATGACAGCATGGGCTAGTATTAAGATCTACTGGGTAGATGAAATATTCTAACAATGATTCAGTTGGGGATGCAGTTTTTGTATCCAAATTGAATTTTGATGATCCCACGCATAGAAACAGTGTTAAAACGGGCAATTCCCGCAGGGTAGAACCATATTTCTTTCATCTATCAAAAACATACTATTTTAGGTTGATTTGTAACCCACAATACAATTGTATGGCTATATATTCAATAAAAACAAGCATTTTTAATGAAACATATGTGTTTTATTAAATTTTACTTAGTTTATAAGTGCTAATCAAAATCCAATAGTTGCTGTTCAATTTTTATTCCAGTAGGAAAACTGCTAATCAATATTTTAAAAACAAATTGCACCCTGAATAGTATAGTAATACATTTTCATATTAGCTTGTGTTACTGCTTTAATAAAATATGGTCAGTTTGTTAATAGATTTCCCTGTCCTGGTCAGTTTGTGTGTTGGCTTAGTGATGGTTTCTAACTTACATGTTACTAAATGTTGAGTTGTACAAACTCATGACTTTTGTCAAATATTTTTACAGAAAGAAGTAGCATGTTAAAACAAATATTGAGACAACATGTTGATAAAATAAAATTCACAAAACTTCAAAGTCATGATCAATATTTTTACACATAGCCAGACATGTAATAATACCTGATCAAATACAATACATTCAATATATTAATATTACCCATTAAATCAAATACAATACATTCAATATAT
>JAUTWP010094508.1:0-12065 GCA_033042655.1 Cyathermia naticoides
GTATAGATGTAGATATAGTGGCGGATCCAATAATTTCATTTAGGGGGGGGCAATGACAAGACTAAGTGCAACAAACGTTCCCAAAATTATTTACAACGTAAAAAATTGAAAAATCGCTAAATTTAGGGGTGCGTCCCCCATGGAACCGAGCCTGGGTGATTCATTTGGTTCCAATTGTGATGAAATCATGTTTGAGGCTATTCATACTTCAGCTCGTACAACGAGAACAGAGTTTCTTAATTCAATATGAGTGCTGATCTTCATCAACGTGACAGACATTTTGAAGGAAGGTAAATCTAACTGTATTTTAAACATAAGAATTAGATTCGGCATGTTCTAAAACATGAAAAAAAGACATTAAGATGGCTAAAAACGAATAACTAGGCTATTAATGTAATAATATGTTGAAAATGGATTTTGGTAGGAATGTTTTAATGGCATCGTAAAAACAATGGTTAATATATTGGGATTCTAATTGAGTTTGAAGATCGACGAAATAAGTTTAATGTATGTATCATGACGTGAAAGATTCATATGAAATTTTATAACATCACTAGAGCACATTAATTTTTTTTAATCTTATCATCGGCTATTGGACGTCATAGCCGCATGCTTGAACACTTTTGTGATGTAAGTACGTTAAAATATTTCCACTCCACGTCATAGCTCATTCATATGGTCATTTTGACACATTTCTTTTAGAGGAAATCCGCTGCTGCCACATAGACTACTCTTTTCGATAACCATCAACGAATTTTTTATATGCACTTTCCCACAGACAGGACAGCACATACCACGGCCTTTGATGAACCAATCGAGGAGAACTATTTGGAACGGAAAATAACACAAACTGCAGGTGGGTCCACTGAGAAGGCTCGATCCGACGATCGACCGCTTCAAAGGCGGGCACTGTAACGATTGAGCTATTTGGGGTAATGGTAAAACTAAAATCTCGATCCCTGGAAAGGCAAACAAGTTGAAGGTGGTGAAATCCCTGAGTCAATATATTGATTCCCGCCTTTGAAACGGTTGGTCGTCGGATCAATCCTTCTCACTGGACCCAGCTGCAGTTTGGGCTATTTTCCGTTCCAACCAGTGGTCCACAATTGGTTCTTCAAAGGCCGTGGTATGTACTGTTCTGTCTATGGAAACGTGCATATAAAAGATCCCTTGCTGCTTATCGAAAATAGTAGCCTATGTGGCGGCAGCGGGTTTCCTTCTAAAATGTGTGTCCAAATGACCATATGAATGACGTCCAATAACCGATGATAAGATAAAAGTCAATGTCTTCCAGTGGCGTCGTTAAACAAAACAAACTTTACTTTGATCTTTTCAATTAAATTTCAATTTAAAATATTCCAGATAGTGCAGCTTTAAGTGGTGACATAACTGGGTAGGAATGGCATTGATATTTTCAATTACATTTTAATTTAGTTTTAATTTTTTTTTTTTTTTCAGATAGTCCTCCAAGAAATGCTCCATCAAAATGCACCTTAAGAAAACACAAACCCAACCGGAAGCCTAGGACTCCTTTTACGACATCCCAACTTCTGGCTCTGGAAAGAAAATTTCGAGAAAAGCAATATTTATCCATAGCCGAGAGAGCAGAATTTTCTTCCTCTTTGAATTTAACTGAAACTCAAGTTAAAATTTGGTTTCAAAATCGCAGAGCAAAAGCAAAACGTTTACAAGAGGCGGAACTTGAAAAGCTGCGAATGGCGGCAAAACCTATGCTCCCGCCAACATTTGGCATAGCTTTTCCCGCCGCTACGTCATCATTCTATGGACCTCATTTATCTAGACCTCAGTTTCTTCACCCGTATAGTTTACCGGGTCTTAGTCTTTATTCCGCTGTGCACAGTTTGTATCCACGTTAGTTGATGGTGCCAGAAAAATAATATATTTTAAAAAAGTCTCCAGGATTTTTTTTGCTACACCGTAAGCTTATCTTCTGGTGTATAATGACCTATGACCTTTGACCTGTTATGGTTGAACTGATTGAACTGTGATGTACAGACACTGGACTGCTGGAAATATTGTTAACGCCCCTACATCACTAAATAAGTGTCCAAGCACGCCCCTCCTGGGCACGATATCCGACAGTGCCGGACACCCTACTCAGGACGAGAGTACAAACACTCAAACTACCACTGATTTGATTACTCAGTAAGCTTAGCTTCTGTTACACAATGACCTATGACCTGTGTCATGGTTGAACGTATTAAACTGTGACGCGCACACACTAGCATTGAATTAGTGCTATCAAATGTTTCTGTTATTTTTTCTTTTTTACAAATTTCTAAGAATCCTCTATCGTGGTTAAGTGTTAATCCTTTTAAACGTCATGTTTTCATAATATTGTTATACCGTGTGTTGTTATTCCATAATGATCAATGCACGTGCATATTAGTATATCTTGAAATAATTAAATTATAATACTATAATAGCATTTGATATAACATAGAGAATGCATCGCTTCTGTTTCATGTTTAGAATGCACGCATTATCTTTCGTTTTAATTAATTAATCTATGATACTACAATGGAGTTTCATTTAAAATATCATAGAGAGTGCATAGCTTCTAAGAGAGAAAGAGAAAGAGAGAGATGGGAAGACACATTTTGAAACAGAGAAACAGACTGAAAGAGGTTGTGTGTGTGTGTGTGTGTGTGTGTGTATGTATGTGTGTGTGTGTGTTTGTGTGTATGTGTGTGTGTTTGTATGTGTGTGTGTGTATGTGTGTGTATGTGTGTGTATGTGTGTGTATGTGTGTGTATGTGTGTGTATGTGTATATATGTATATGTGTGTGTGTTTGTGTGTGAGGTTTATAAAACCTAGTGAAGTATCTTATTGCACCTGGTAAACACTTATAGAAAAACAAATCCCTGATGAGTTTTGATCAGTAAATGCGTCATGGTTAATGAAACTGCGACGTAATGGCAACAGCGAGGACGTTTGCAGCAACTGGAGTCTCTACGGACTCCTCAGACAAAAACGCCAAGGCAATAGTGGCGCGTTTGTTTAGTCACTGCAGCAGTAATGGATGTCCGTCCCAAACGTCTCTGCGCTGCTATTCCGAAGCGTTCTTCACTGGAGGACAAAGAAGCGAGCTCATCTGTGGAATTGTTCCACCAACGTGGATGGTGCTTGTCGTGTTTCCTAATGTTTACCATTAATTGCTCGCCAGTGTTTCCAAATGGTTGTAAACTGAATGCAGGTAATATATAAAGCTGATATAAGCACCTCTGGGAGTCGGCGTTTCTGCAGCGTTTGTGGCGAGTACAAAAGGGGAGATAATGCGTTAATGTCATAATGGGAGAGATGGGTTGTATTGATTAAACGTAGTGGCGTGCACTTGATGTCACCCTTTCACGTGCCACTCGATGCAAATATAATAGGTTATTTCATTGTGGATTTTTTTCTTTTCTTTTTTTCGTTGTATTTTTTTAAAACATACTGTTGGTTATTTCATTGTGGATTTTCTTTTCTTTTTTTTCGTTGTATTTTTCAAAACATTCTGAAGTTTATTTCATTGTGGATTTTTTTCTTTCTTTTTTTCGTTGTATTTTTTTAAAACATTCTGTTGGTTATTTCATGGTGGATTTTTTCATCTTTTTTGGTGTTTTTTAAAACATTTTGTAGGTTATTTCAATGTGGATTTTTTTTAATTTTTTTTATTTATAACAATCTGTAGGTTATTTCATTGTGGATTTTTTATCTTTTAAAAAAATTGTATGTTTTAAAACATTCTGTATGAGTTGCATTAGAGATGCTGCTTCAAATATTGTTTTGTTCGGAAGCAATAAGAAGAAGGTGCAGAACTCGATTTATTTTACTTGGAAGTGTTGGACTGGTTGTTTTATACAATAGTAAATAGGTGGTGGTGTATTCCCGTCCTGGATGGATGGATGAATTGATGGATGGATGGGTTTTGGGTGGATGGATGCGTGGATGGATGGACGGACGGACGGACGGACAATGGATGAATTCATTAACGAACAAACCAATAACGTGATTAACAGATCGATGGACGAAATATCTAGAACATTTGAATGAAAGTTTAATGAAGACTGAATCAGTGGAAGAAGGGATAAAAGGAAATATGACAAGAGTAAGTTGCTGTATAAGTGAATTAACGAAAGAATAAATAATTATAAACCAGTGCTCCACAACTGGTCCTTCAAATGCCGTGGTATATGTTATCCTGCCTGTGGAAAACTGCATATAAAAGGTCCCTTGCTGCATATGTGGCGGCAGCGGGTTTCCTTCTAAAACAACGTCCAATTGCCGAAGATAAGATAAAAATCAGTGCTCCCGTGGCGTCGTTAAATAAAACAAACTTTACTTTTTAAATAATTATAAGCGTAAATGGCTGAATAAGTGAATTAACGAAAGAATAAATAATTATAAAAGTAAATGACTGAATACTAGTGAGTTAACGAAAAAATGAATAATAAGAGTAAATTACTGAACAAGTAAATTAACAAAAGAATAAATAATGATAAGATTAAGTTGCTAAACAAGTGAATTAACGAAAGAATAAATAAAGTGTTTGAACACACGAAGGAAGGAATACACTGTATAGGAATGTTCAGTGACACAGAGAACAAATTGATAAGTGTTGACAAGACTAAGATGAATATCTTTCTAACATTTTAGTTGTCAACACTCGCGATAAAAATTATTCTTTTACAAAGCAAAACGAAATGTTATTTCAAAGAATGGGTACGATAAGGAAGGACGTATATGTCTAGATGGAAATGATTGGTAGATAAGGTTAGGGTGTGTTCGTTTGGTGTGAATATAATGTGGGCTGTTATAGTGGTTACTATTGGCGTCAATATGGTAAAAGATAAAGTAAAGTTTGTTTTATTTAATTACGCCACTAGAGCACACTGTTTTTTTTATCTGATCATCGGCTATTGGACGTCAAACATATATGGTCATTCTTACATATTTCGTTTTAGAGGAAACTCGCTGCCATCATACAGGCTACTCTTTTCGATAATCAGCAAGGGATCTTTTATAAGCACTTTTTCACATACAGGACAGCACATGCCACGGTATTTGATGAACCAGTTTTGGAGCACCATTTGGAACGGGAAATGGCCCCAACTGCAGATGGGTTAAAAATGGTGAATGTGTGTTATGATTGGACATTGGGTGGATGACTAGGGCTCTATAATATAAACTAATGCTTTCCTTTCGTCTGTTAACCGTCATAAAAACAAAAATGTATTTGCATATTTAACCTTCCCCATTTGCAATTTTGTATCGTTTTAAAAATAATAATTAATTTAAACCATCAACAAATAGATGTTTTCTTCTATTGTAATTGTCATAGATTCACATTTAAAACCCTTTCTTCTGCATATCACATTACAGCAGTCGTTTGGTCGTCTGCGATTGACGAGCAGACGAACTGAAGCGCCACCTACAGTAACTTTGAGATTAACTTGGAGTGACGGAGGGGCTTCTTGGTCTGCTGCCGGAAGACCTATAACCTCTGGACTCACGCTAGTCTTCTGCGTTCAAGTGTTGACGCTCATTTTTGTAGCAGAGGGGATTTTTAATTAACAAACAGGCAAAGGTCGTACAAATGTAAATGGATGTTCTGGGGTTTCGCACCTTAAGGTCGTGAAGAACTTGATGAGTAACAACGGGGGTCAAGTCTTCGTGAATAGTGGGCTAGGAATTACAAGCGAGCCTGTGAAACGCGGCTGATGAGGTACAAACGTGACACCGTGCCTCATAAAAGCACCCAGCAGTCGTGTTTTAGCTATATTTATACACCTGGCATGATTCAGTTAATCCTTCGAGAGGATCACCCCAATAAGACCCGAAAAATCCAGAGCCAATTCAAAAGCACTTGAATAGAGTTAGCCTTTTTGTTTGAGATGACATTCATGAATACCCAGCTTCCGACGTTTTGGAAATTGGATGATAATTGCGCGAACCCTATCATATACAGGAATTGATCGGTCTTCATTGTGGGGAAAACTTGCTTTATGAACTGTCTCCCCGTCAACAGATAGCCACAGATTAAATCAAGCTGGAGACATTCAATTTCAATTTCCAACTTTGACGAGAACAAATTTTTCTCCCGAGTTCTTTGTATTACGCGCTAGTCTGTAAACAACAGATACGAGCTCATGTTGTTTGGTGTAATGTATATGTAATGTGTGCATATTGAATACATATTGTTTATTTGGGTGGTTTTCGTTATACTTGTACAGTAGGATCCAAGCACGCTGTCACAGGTACTAGTATACTGCTCAGCTTTCTGAGTCCTCTATCCAGTATACTTGTTAATGTAACATGCAACCCACTGACGCCACATACGCTACTCTTTCCGATAATGAGTAAGGAATATTATGCTTTCAAAGGATATGTAGTGTATGCATATTGAATACATAGTGTTTGTTTGCTTGGTTTTGGTTATACTTGTACTCGTACTTACAACTTACTAGGGTTCATGCACGCTGTCACAGGTACTAGTATACTGCTCAGCTTTCTCTCATCTATCCAGTATAGATGTTAATGTTAGTAGAAAGGAAGTAACCCACTGACGACACATGCGCTGCTCTTTCCGATAACGAGTAAGGAATATTATGCTTGCAGTTTCCCGCAGACAGGATAGGACAAATCACTGTCTTAAAATGATGAACCAGTCGTGGACCACTAAATGGAACGGACAAATTGTATTTTTGTACTGAAGACATTGACTACAGAGAATATCGAACATGTTACACCTGGTTTTAATAAATATTTGTATATTTAAAACAGTCAAGCTGTAAGTAAAACCTCTCTAAACCGGACAGCCACGGTTTTCAGAGGTTAGTTTTACACTAAATGGAGATATTGGGACGGAATTGTTTCTCCAGTTGTGACGCGATTCTGATTTAGAGGGGTTCTGGTTTAGACATAGCCCACTGTATATATTTTATTATTATTATTATTTCTTTACGTATGCTATCTTGCACATCTAAACTAAAACCATAGATCTAAATATTTTTGTTCGTGTTGATGGGAGTTGAAAAATATGACGACGTCCTACTGAGCAAACAGCTTTGAATATTGTAAAGTAAAACATGGAGTTGAAAGACCTAAATACCACGGCTAAAATATCACTTAACCAACAGCACTGGCTCAACTCCGTACAGGGAGTATTATTTGCACTTCGCAGTGGTTACCTGCTGGTTCCCTTCATAAATCTGAGTTCGGATGAGATACTCCGACAGTCACCCCGGGATTGTATTTTTTCTTGCTAACATTCAATCAGAGAGCTGGTGACAGACATATTGATAACACAATGACACTATATGCCACGTGACAACTTCCGTATAAACCGAAACCTTCCCCGGACGCGTTGGATGGATAAAACCACAAACTGCACCCGGGAGAGGCGTCTGCAATAACAGTCTGGTTCTGAGCGTAGACGTTCAACAACATGAACATCTACGGTCGCACAGTGGTTATGTTATCGGAATTGAGGCTGGTAGGTGCTGAGATCGAATCTAAATCGAGGCACGGAATTTTTAATCTCATTATCGACTCCAACCCAGAGTGGGTGTTTGCTACGCAAGGCTCAGTGGGGAGGTGTAACTAATTATACCGACCAATGGTTCCATAACTAGTTTAACAAAGGCCAACATTTGTGCTGTCCTGTCTGGGAAACTGCGTATAAAATATCCATTGCTCCTTATTGAAAAAGAGTGGCCGCACTAGCGGGCTGTAGCGGGTTTCCTCTCTTCTACTAACATTAATATCTGTCCTGGACAGACTGCTCGGGAAGCTGAGCTGTGTGACCATGACAGCGTGATTGAACCTTAATTGGATGTAAGGACGAACCTCAGTATAACCAACCAACCAACTGAAATATTGAGCGTCTGCTATAAGAGCCTGGCTCCGAATGTAGACTTTAAACAACACGACCTGACCTGACGAGTTTCAATTGCAGACAACAAATAGATTTATTGCATCCGAGCTATCGTCTGCTAATACAACTGCTCTCGTCTGCTCCTGAAGCAGTTCGTCTGCTCTCAGAACAGTTCAGTGCAAAATAGCTCTGTGTGTGCGATTATAATATAATTATATTCAAAATGAGCTTTTTATTATATCCTCAACAATTGGCCATCGTGCGCTTTCTGTCAGCAAATAATCTCCCTTTAGAAGAACTTCTTAACGTTGAAAAATCTTCCGACTTTGCGGAATTCGTCATTGTTGGACGCAATAAATGTGTAAAGGGTACACTATGCGATGGCATACGCGTGCGTTACCGAACTAAATAAAACCCACTTGCTTCATTAGGCTTGGTCAATTCTCGCCATATCACTGTGGCGGGTTTCGCAGCCAGAACTCCGCGTGTTTTCCAAGATCTACCCGACGGCAGACACGATGTCGCCAAGGCTTACAACTGTCGCATCCTTTAACAACGGATTCAGTATGCGTCTGAATAAGTTTTAGTGTGTGCTACAACAAGAGATTACTTCCCAAGCCTAGTCCGGAATCGTCAAAATCATATATATTAGGAATAAAAATGTATCTGTATTATGTTGGCTTCTACGATTATAATACATGCTTTTTTAATTCCTTTTATACATGCATATGATATAGATACCAAAATAATAATCCTTTTATCAAAGAATCTGAGAGGGTGTAGACTTTTATGTTATGTAGAAATTCAACGAAACAATTATTTCATGCAAATTCGTCTATGTGTGTGATAAAGCGATGTGTGTGTCGTGTCACGATAGTTCAGATTGTAAACATCAAGGAAAAAATGTCAACCCTTCGTGGGAACCAATAGCTAATATTTTGGAATACATTTACCAAGTACAGAATGTTTTATTATTTTTTTATTTGGTTCAATGGTGAAAACATTAAGTGTATATATTCTTTATTCCTCAGTAGAAGAGATGAAACCTGCTGCAGCAACACGGTGTGTCTACTCTATATCAATAAGAACCATGGAATACTTTAAGACAAGACATCAAAAACCATAGCTTTTGTTAAAGCAGTTATGGATCCGTGGTCGATGTCGTGTGTGCCTTCCCATAGAGCCTTGCAGAGCACACTTTCTCAAAATATTGAGATTAAAATACCATGCTTAAACTGCGATTCGATCTCAGAAACTACCAGCCTTGAATCCAGTCTCAGTTTAAGCATGGCATTTTTAAATTCAGTATTTTCAGAAAGAGTATATACTAGTATTCGTCCATAAGCCTATACTGATAATTATTCGTTTCTAGCACTTAACAGCATCGAGCAATAGTTTTGTTAGCGTTTATATTCGTTCCTATGCCTTGCCTGATATTCAACCCCTGTACCAGGCTTGAACCCAATAGTCTATTATTTTGCATAGTATTCGTCCCTATGCCTTGACTGATATTTGACCCCAGTACCTGACTACTACGAGCTAGTATTTATATCCATTCCCATGCCTGGACCGATGTTTGATCCCAGTACCTTAAGCTTTGAACCCAATAGCTTTGTTAGTATTTATATTAGTCTCTACGCCTTGACTGATATTCGATCCCAGATCCTGCAGCTTTGAACACAATAGTTTTGTTAATATTTATATTCATCCATATGCCTTGACTGATATTCGATCCCAGTACCTGCAGCCTTGAGCCCAATATCTTTGTTAATAGTCATATTCATCCCTATGCCTTTCTGCTATTCTGCTATTCTGCTATGGTATTTGATCCCAGTATCTACCAGGCTCGAGTCTTACGGTTGTATTAGTATTGAATATAATATGATTCTTCACTAGAGCAGAACAATGCTGCGTGCGCACCTCGCCCGTAGCAGGCGTCACTATCGTTCGGTCGTAGCACAACCCGGGATTTCGGGGTGTCCAAAAAACATCATCAAAGAGAATTCTATTTGACTCTTCCAAATCAAGTTTGACGTCTGGTTCGTTTGAAGTGTTTTCTGCGGGAAAGAAGAAGCAGACATGCGTTTGAATCGTGCCACAAGCATCTTATCTGAACGCATGCCATGCCTCACTACAAGTGGTGCCTACCCACACATACACAAATCTCGTGTCTGAATTTAGTGGCGTGTCAGGTAGTGAAGAAACGCCCCTCCCCCAGATATCACCCCTTCCCAAGATATCACCCCTTCCCCAGATATCACCACTTCCCCAGATATCTTCACTTCTATATTAAGTAAAGTTTGTTTTATTTAACGTCAATAGAGCGCATTTGTTTATACGATACCAGTGCTGCCTACCCACACATACACAAAATTATCAAGTCTGAATTTAGTTGCATTTCCGGTACAGAAGAAACGCCCACATCCAGATATCACCTTTTTATATATTAATATACGCAAATGGAAACGAAAACATAAAAATTAAAGAAAATAATATTGATATTTTATTCACAATTCAAATATTTTCCTCCAGCAACAATGTCAAACGTCAAATAAAATGTTAAAAAAGAAAGTGATATGACATTAAAACAGATTAAAAAAGGTAACGTTTGCTTTATTTAACGACGTCACAAGAACACGTTGATTTTCATCTTATCGTCGGCTGAGATTGGACGCCATAGGTAATTTTATGATTATTTTGCAACATTTCTTCAGAGGAATTCCGCTGCCGCTATATAGGCTACTCTTTCCGATAAGCAGCAAGGGATCTGTTATATGCACTTTCCCACAGACATGACATCACATACCACGATCTTTGATAAACTAGTTGTTGACCACTGGTTGGAACAGAAAATAGCCCAAACTGCAGCTGGGCCCACCGAGAAGGATCGATGAATATATTACAGAAACAGAATACTCTAATGAACTTATAGGGCCTATCTAGCTAACACTAATATGGTATAAAGGGACTAGAAACGTATTTGTTTGGTTGTTTTAATTCCTTTCACGGATTATAATTATGGAAAGTGTATATAAAATAATGAACTTTCTTCAAAGTACAGATACACCAAAAAAATTCTTAATATAAAATAAACATTTGCAAACTTTTCAAAAACTTACTTCGAGTTGGGTTTTTCTAGATTATCATACTTACGTGGTAGAGTTTGAGCACGCACATTTCCAGATCGTTAAGTAAATAACCAATGCAGCCAACAACGATTTATTTTATGTGTTTTGACACATCAATTAATACTTGAAAATACGTTTCTAGTCCCTTTAAGACAAAAATGCAAATGGACCTAGTTAATTCTCGACGATAAATATTTCCAACCTGGTCCCTCTTTTTGTAAGCCTGGGTTCGCCGTTGGTGCGCACGTCTTTACACGTGCATTCTGTTTGAGTCCATCTGCAGACCATGTCGTGGCCATCATGCGTGTTGTCTGATGGTCGAGCAGATTACAGTTGTTGTTGGGTGCACTTTTGTCAACTTGCATTTTCACTGATCTTCTAACAGCTGAGACGACTGCCGCACACAGGCGGACACAGTTTTCACTTTGGTGTAGGGTCAATGCTAAACAAGAATATTTGGTAACAATGATATCAAAATGTTAATTGTGATCTTGAACTATTCAAGGTCCCTTCAACATGTACATAACGTAGACACCATCTTTCACCCACTGACCCCCATAGCAAAAACGTCATTTCGACAATTTATTTATTTTTAGAGAAAATCCGCTGCCGCCACGTATGCTACTCTTTCCAATAAGCAGCAAGGGATCTTTTATCTATGCACTTTCCCACAGACAGGAGAGCACATACCACGGCCTTTGATTAACCAGTTGTAGACAACTGATTGGGACTGAAGATACCACAAACTGCAGATGGGTTCACTGAGAAGAATCGACCCGATGACCGGTCGCTTCACTGGCGGACACACTACCCCCTGAGCCACGTCCTGCTCCTATAATGCGATATAGACCATTAAATGTTTGCACCGAAGTTCTTTTGTAATGAAAAAAATTAAAATGTCAGATATGTGATAGTTGGGATTCAAAGTATGCATGCGTGTCATAGCACAATGTATTATCATAAAAAATGGATATACAGTAAAACCCCCCTAAACCGGACCCCCTTTAAACCGGAATCCTCTCAAAACCGGACAAACAATTCAGTCCCAATGTGTCCA
>JAUTWP010094619.1:0-12061 GCA_033042655.1 Cyathermia naticoides
CCAATGTAAAAAATAGCCAAATTTAGGGGGGCCCGGGTGACACGCCCCACCCCTAGATCTGCCACTGTGTAGTAAAGTGGTTTTAACAGCACAAACTCAAAGGTAGACTCTAATACCATAACTACAGACACATTTAAAGACGAATCCATCCCATCTAGAGTCTGTTACAAAGATTTTGTTTCTTATGCATACCGCTACACATACCAACCACCTCCCACCCACAGTTCCACACTATCTACGTCCCTGAATATAATTATTATTTACATCTCTGTTTCACTCCTTTTCAATACAAATAACACAGGCAGAAAGATATTAAATTCTTAATAAAAAATATTAAGTTAGCTTATGATGAATACCCAAACATAGATTGCAATTTTCCCCACATGTATGTATTTTTAAATTACTATAATTGTAAATCAAACCATATTAAAGTGTCTGGGTTTTTAAAAATATTTAACCATTTAGAATATATCTTGTACATTTGTTTGATGCGCACCTAGCTCCATTCTTCTGATGCAACAATCTGCTGTACCATATTTATGTCACGTGAATATCACTACAACTTAGCGATGCTGGACAGCTGGCAGGTCGCCTCGCCGATTTATAGTGTATCTAATTACAATACAGAAAATCATTGCATAGGAAGAATGGAGCGTGGTGCACATCAAACAAATGTACAACATACAGTAGAACTCGCATATAACATACTAATTGGGACCGGCTGTTTTTGTCCGTTATATGCGAAGTCTGTTATGCAAGTTATGGGTATATAGTACTTTGTCTGTTATAAGTGTACCGGGACTTCCAGATTCAGTATGTTATAGGCGAGTATCCGGTTTATGCAAGACTGTTACATATATGCAAGGTCTACTGTATATTCTAAATGGTTATAAAAATGTTTTAAACCCAGACACTGCCACTTTAAATGTGAAACCTATACTATGCATGTAAAAATATATACCTAATACAATAATTCATATAATATGTAAACAGTATTTAAATGTATTGTGGTCTGTTTTACTGACATGCACATCTAGATAACATTGTTATATAAAACAATTCCATTAAGATGTATGACTAGCACCTCTTTAAACAAAATAAATATTACAAATACAGTATATGTATTGATCCCCGATCATGCCATTTACAACACATTTTAAAAACAGATTCAAATAAGAAGTAAGTCATAGTACGTAGAACTTAAACCGATCATGCCATTTACAACACATTAAACCTATTTAAATAAACGTGGAATAAGCCATGAGTAGAACAAACTGACAGGAACATACACATATGCAGTTACATTATCACAACATGGACACTATGATATCGTTATCAATTTACAATTTCTGAGCTCACCCTACAGATAGCCAAATCAAAATAAACTTTGTTTTGTTTAACAACGCCACTGGAGAACCTTTCATATGGTAATTTTGACACATTTCCTTTTATAGGAAACCCGCTGCAGCAACATAGGGATAAGTCTACTATTTTTGATATATATATGCAATTTCCCACAGACATGAAGCACTGGTTGAAACAGAAAATAACCCAAACTGCAGATGGGTCCACTGAGAAGGATCGATCTGATGACTGACCACTTCTAAGGCAGGCATGCTATTGACTGAGCTACATCCTGCTCTCATAGTCAATAGCTACTTTTAATACAAACAGGTTATTAAATGTATTGTTTAGCTAATCAAAATTTCCTTAAGTTAAAGTAGCCACAACGAAACATTCCCAATATACATTTAAACTGGTTAAAGAAAAAAATAAGTGTGAGCTCTGAATTGAATACAGTGTACATACATTGTGTATATTTAGTATATATATACAATATGGTTTGACAAATTACAGATCTGTCATTTCTACACCATTATTAAATTAATCAAGCAAGATACCCGGATAATTACACATACATGAAATAATATAAAACTAAATGAACACATATTCCCACCATCTGAAAAATACCACTGAAAATACAGAGAATGCATAGTGCTGCTGTTAAAAAATACTTTCATATAAAACAACATGTGGCCGGATCATGTTAAAATTAACAAATATCTAACATGCCTAGATCTGTTTCCAGCATAAAATTAACTTAACCATAAATTTATAAAACATTTTAAAATATCAAACACATTAAGTTAACCGTTTCAATAAAATATCTTATTTATTACAAGAAAAGTATTTCAATTTTCACCAAATTAATTTTATTTTATAATAGTTTACACACTGTAGGTTATATCTTTGTATATACAATCAGATACTATCAGATAACTTGGTGGCATCTAAACTGTTAGTGTTACAAATTTACAATTAATGGATTTATACCATAATATTATAAAAATCCAATCTCCAATAAATTGATAATCTATTTACTGTTAGGCCTAAATGAAGATCAAACGATCTATTTAGGTCTGATTAATATAAATTTTAAAACATAATCCCCACCAAATGGACTAGCAGTAACAAACTATAAACAGAATCCCACATTGTCATTGTATAAACTTGGGGATTTTATTTAAAGTTATTTCTAAACATTGATGCCATCATACAAAATTACAAGCCATAGCCATTGTTTCTACTTCTAGAATGCTTGATCACAATAATTTAAATATAACTTATATTTAAAAACTTGCCATAAACAAGAAAAGTGTTTATCTACCCATACTTCTAAATCTACATTAGTGAGCATTACAACAAAATGATAAAATAATGGCCTATTCAAAACTTCAAAATATGATGCTGGCCATTATTTTAAAATTTAACAAGGTTAAGTAATATGACATACAATCTTTAAATTATAAATTATAATCTGGCAATAAAGAGCAGATTTTCACTAAGATTCTAAAATACACACATTAACGAGTAGTATTTCATACCACACAGGACAGCAATGCTCATACATGGCTGTAACTACTCTTTTTTAAATGAGGCAAAATCACTTAATCGGCAAGCGGAGCAAGGCAAACAATTTGACTTCAAACGGTAACTGTAGACATTAAGCAAATTTATTCAGTGGATATCGTTTCTATTGGAATAGAGATTTATCTTATATATTTTTAAAATAAAATCTTTGTATAAATTTTTTTTGTCAATTTTGTTATGACTATGAGGTATTTGCCTCAATGTACAAATGTAGTTACAGCCATATCATAATTCTGGGATCACTGTCTATAGATAATAGTTAATAAAAAAATTGTATTAAGACTAGAAACAAATTTTGATAGCTTAAGTTCTAATTAGCTTCTTCTTTTTTTTAAAGAAAATCTAAATTATATTTCTAAAGTTAGTCCTAATAATTTTATCTTCATTCTAAAAATCTAAAAAAATGTGCCGTGAAATTCTATAAAGTATAATATATACATGTACAAATTAACATGACATGCAATTGCAAATGTATTGAGCAAAAATTTTTAAGGGACCTGTTCACTCTCTTTTCAGATAAGAATGTACAGTTAAAAAAAAAACAGGTTAAAGTTGAAACCAGGCCATCTAAAATCATGATGAAATTCAACACATACCAAAAATAGTGTTTGCAATAAATCACATATATAATGTTATGTACAAAGTAGTAAAGTCAAGTTAAATTATTTTACATTCTCAGCGAAGTTGTTATTAATCTAATCTGTCATTGAAACAATTTCTGACCTAAAAGACACTGACAAACAAAAGTCACAATTCATCCAAGAAGCATTAGCTACTGATACGTTTGTATCAACATATATATATCAGGTGCTGATTTATGAAGCCTGATGTTTGGCATGTCCAAGCCTCCCCAATTTAAAGTCAAGAACGTCTTCTTTTTTTCTTTTGGAGGGTGAGGGTGGAGATACAATCTCAGAGATTATAATTTTAAAAATATCTTCCTTGTCAAATACCATTAATCAGCACCTGTGCATGAATGTAGTACCTAAAGCTTGACCCTTGCTTACCCTCAACCACAAATCAGCACCTGTGCATGAATGTAGTACCTAAAGCTTGAGCCTTGCTTACCCTCAACCACAAATCCAATAAATGGGATAAAGGCCCATGGATTTGTATAAAATATAGCATAAATAGCATTATAATTCAATACCTCCAGACTGAACCAAGAATAATTGCACCATAGAAACAAAACCTGCACCATGACCTGCTTATAAACCAGGACATACAGCTTAAATACAACATGGAGACTTTAACAGCACACCAGGACTTGAACGACAGTGGCCATTGTCACTGGTGTTGTATAAATTGCCTAGGCGAGCTGCTTCACCAGTGACTATTTTTGACCATTGGAAATGTTCTACATCACCCTCCTTTTGCTTGTCACCACCCCTTTTTTATTTTGTTGCCCAGCAAAATAACTCTTCTGTTATGTTTATTTGTTGCAAAAGTTAAGTTCTAACCAATGCTGGAGGTCGAATCAAAATTACCATCAGTGAACCTTTCGCAACAGCGAAACATTTTCAAAGTTTGAGCCCTGTCACACACAGTGAAGTCTCCAGGCTTTGGTTAAGCATTAAGTCCTGACTTACAAGCATGGATCAATGTCTCAATGAATGTAGAGAATGACACTGACAATAGTCGACATCTCAGCACTCATCACTACACACCACAATAATGGGAACCATGATAAGCAACAGAAGACCAACCACAAAACTGATGTAGATTAAGTGAACAGCTCGCTTTATGTCTTTCTGTGCCATGCCCAGCAATCCTTTCGACTGATGCATCTTGGCTCTCTGCGTGTACTTGACAGCAAATATCCCTGTGATGATGAAGAAGACACAGCTGACGTATGACACATACAACACTTGTTTAAAGTTCTGCCAGGGTCGGGGAAGCAGGTCTGATGACAGAACCCGTCGAAGATTTGGATCAGACTCTGTGGTATCCTTGTATGGACTTTCCATGATGTCTTGAAACAATGGTTCTGCAGTGTATGAAGACAACCCATTGCTGTCAGTAGTCCGCCCATGCTGAATCAGTGACACAGACACCGGGTCTGATTCACTCTGATCATTGTGGCTGTTGGCATCAATGTGGGTGTCACCATCAAAACCATCTTTGTGGAGTGGTTGACGCTCATGATGGCTTGAGTTCTCTCGTGACATTGTCTAATAACCTTGCGTACTGTCAATTTAAAATAATGTCTCAGACCTGTGAAACAAAAAAGATATCTTTATTATTAACTACTAGTACTAGTAATATATTATATATTTTTAACATGTAATTTAAAATTACAATCTCTCCTTCCCATCTTACAATATATTTTACGAATAATAATACAAAATATATGTATACAAAACATGATTCAATAATTATGCATGGATTCGTCATCAATGAATATAACCAACTTAGTAGCATGAGGATTTGTTCTGCGAAAAATGTAGCTACTGAAAGCAACACTTTCACCAAATAAAGTACAGAATTTACTGAAAATCGCCTGCAACTATTCCACGTGTAAGCGGAATAGTTGCAGGCGATTTTCAGTATTCCGTACTTTATTTTAACTTTCACGACAGGATATTGGAAGAATTGTCTTACTAATCCACTTCGAAATTTACTATTTGCGTAAAATTCGACCGATGGTGACGTCATTAATTAAGCGGCCATGTTTTTCTATTTTGTTTGATATTGTAAATTAAAATATGTCATTATTAAATCATAAATGAGGAAGAGGCATTATTAGTAATCAAACTTTTAAGGAAAAAACTACATTTGATCAAATCGAGATTTGAATTATTACTAAGGAGACGAGAGCTAACACAAGTGAAAAGGACACAGATTTTGGGAATACCCCCACAATGACGTCATTTTATGGATTTCCCATACAGTTCGAGCTGTATGGCTAGAAAATATCTATACATGATTAACATTTTTTTGGCCGCACGGCAAACAAATGGGTCAATGGAAAGACGTCAATGCAAATCAACGCATTTGATTTTTACCGCTTGGCGGCACAAATAGCCACACAAGTGAAACAGGAACTAGCATGTGACCAAGCTAACTATTTCCGGTGTTTTGCAGGGAAAATGCAAAATCATCACACAGTAAATAAATTAGGAATGAGTAATCACCGTGCCTTTTTTAAATTACTGTAATGATTACTGTAAATTGTAATGTGCACGATGAAGTTCTACGATCTGTAAGAGTAAAATAAAGTTTAACCGTCTAACATTGGACAACATAATATTAATTAGAAGTCATCACTGATGATACTACAGCCACTGTCAGTATCAATGAGTGAAAAAATTGGATTCCAATTAATTTGGAGTGTCCGGCGGCGGCTTCTCAGCCTTCTGGCGCCAATTTGTTTTGGGTTTTCTCGTCTACATACTATAGTTTCCTGTTCCGAACGTGGTGTTATTTCAAGACAAAAGCAATTACATAAAGTAAATACTTACCAATATTATAGCAAATATAAGATATTTTGAAACAAGATCAAAATACACATTTCTCTTCCTCAAAATGTTTATTTTCCTTTTTACCGGAACCGGAAATAGACGTTTGTTCCTAAAAAGAATGCGGTTTGGCCTAAAACTAGGATGATAATAATTTTAAAGTGGCAGTATCAAAGTTTATACGTATAATTATGTATTGCAATAATGCCAATATACATGATATATCCCTAATTATATAAACACAAGAATTATTATTAAATAAATTAATTTACTATAATAAAAATATAAGCACTTTCAAGATGGGATTGCACAAACCAGTACCTTTGTTACACAAATTACTGACCGCCTGCTACTCAGTCTCATATGACCTGTTTATACTTGGGAGTTCAAAAGTTGGTTAATAACTTCGTACTCTACAACAAAAATAAAAATTATAAAATGTGTTTGTCTTGATATTAGACATAATTTGTCTTCATTATTTCTTAGAAAGTAGAATTTTTTTTATTCATTGGAAGAAGTGACACCAAAATTGGCTCTTTGAGTCTGTTGACAACTCTGTGGACCTGAAGCAAAAAGTTTATTCACATGAATTACATTTGACCTGGGGAAGGAGTTGGGAAGTGTGTTACACTCGAGATTTCTCCTTCCCGATCATCCAAATCAACTGCTTCACTCATTAATCATTCAGTAAAAATAGTTTGTTTTATTTAACAACGCCACTGGATCACATGAATTTTTATCTTATCGACATGAAACATATGGTCATTTTAACACATTTCTTCAGAGTAAACCCAATGCCACCACATAGGCTACTCTTTCCTATTAGCAGCAAGGGATCTTTTATATGCAGTTTCCCACATACAGGTCAGCACATACCATGACCTTTGATGAACGTTGTGGACCACTGGTTAGAACAGAAAATAGCCAAAACTGCAGGTGGGTTGACTGAGAAGGATTGATCATCTAATGATCAACTGCTTCACAGAACATGCTATTGATTGAGCTACACCACTTTCACTCAAGAGAACAAACAACACAGATAACCAATATTACATTGTACATTTAATGCGCTATATACAGAATACATCAGTCTGTTCACTTGAATGAACAATCGCCGATAATACAAACATTTCTGAATATAATTATCACAACTAAGTAATAATATAAAGCATAGTATCTAATATATTTATTTGAGAAATTTTACATATCACATTAAAAGTTTTAGGCTACACATCCCCACACTTTAAATTACACATTAAAGGCCATGTCCTTAATTTTAACACATGCATTTGCTGCTTTATGTAAAACACATAATCTTGTTCTTAGGTCTGAAATTATGAAGCCTGTTTTTGGTTAAACCTCCTAAATGCTTTATAAGCATGTGCCCAGGACAAATAAAAACACATTTGACTTCACATCTGAAAGCTAATATGCTTGTCAAAAAAGAGAAAACACTGCAACCACTTTTAATATACAAATGATATTTAACATTAACTAGTTTTGTGTGAACATTTTATGTCTTCTACTTTTACAAATCATCAATAAACATATTAACCTTGATTAAAAGACAAATTCAAAAATACATGTATTTTCAGACTATTTCATTAGTGATATATGATATCTGACATATTTTTCACTGGCTTTGGCTGGTTAGAAAAAATCAATTTAATAAACTAGTTTCTATAAACAGCACTATGCATACCTGGTATATACATAAATATTATGTATTTGGCTTTGCAAATGCACTTACCAAGAATTTATGGAGAATACTACACTGCATATGACCTGTATATTTTTATATCCAATGACCTTAAATATCTCTTTTATCCATTAATCCCAATATATATCTAGAGCATGTTACCTCAATTAAGTTATTGGTATGTAAAAGTAAAAAGTAAAGTTTGTTTTATTTAAAGATGCCACTAGAGCATGTATGTAAGAGTATGTCATAAACATCAAGCTATGATGATCAACCACCATGCAACTAATATTATTATAATGTCAAGGAATGTTTTAACAATCAAAATTAAACAACATAATTATATATTTTCAAGCTAATAACATTCCATTCCTATTCAATAAATTATTTAAATATTGCTCACAAATGCAGCACAGCAAATTAACTTGAAACAATGTTCACAAGACAAGACAAATGCATACATTCTAAACAATAAATGTAATAACATAACAGGCACATCCATATATAAATAATGTCAAAGAGAATCCACAGAGTATCATACAATACCAAAGTCAGAATGGTATCCCTAACCATTATACACTGATCAATTTGATTTACACAGGGTATCACTGTCAATTGAGATATATGTGTTCATCATGCAACCCTCCAACATTTACAAATATTTACAGAAAATCGCAAACAGCATCATGGTCACAAAATGGATGGGAAATGTAAGATGATTTTAGCACATTGCAGACATTTAGAAGAAATTTGTTGCAAATACAGTTCTGTAACTATTTATAAGCTGGTTAGAAAGTTTATTGGAAGAGTTTTCAGAAAGTAAGGCAACCTGTCCAAAGACCAAATAAGATTTACCCAAATGACCTAAATGGTGCTAGTGACATCACATAACCTGATTTATTTCATCATTAAGAAAACCAAATCTCTCAAAAACAAAATCCCACACAAAATCTTCCACAATTACAAGATACATTTCTTCATTCCACTTTTAACTATTGATCAGGTTTGTTTAGTTTATGTTTTGTGTTTATACTTTGCTGATAAAAAAGCAAGTGTATGCAAAATACTCTTTACTCCTTGATATAAAAACTTCAGCATTCACCCAACAATCAACTTCACACATGCTCCCACCAAACCCCACCTCCACTGTTTGGAGAAAATTTCAGCCACTATAAGCTGTTTCGACACCAAATTTGATATAACAATAAAAAAAAAGTTCAAGAAGATGGATTGAAATTGCAATTAGCAATGCAAAATAATTAGAAAATGTGATGCCAGGTTTGTATACAGAATACACCATATAATCCAAATTTCACTACATAGTAGTACAGTAAACACATTTCATAACAAAACAACATGATATGAACTGCACAAGACAAGAACAATCCATCAGATGAATCTCTTAAAAATACAATAAACCTGACAGTTTTACCCAATCATCATCACCCACAAGTAACATCAGCATCAACCTCACACTTTGATTATCTATAATACAAAAGCAATACACAAAAAGGAAAACTAAGTACATGCAGAAAAATATAAATATTCTATATTTGATTTATTTTGCCGACTACATAAGTGCACATATCTTATATTTCAGGCCTCGAAATAACTGATGGCACTGGCTATCAGTGCCCTGCCTAATTGCTGTGATTCCCCCTTAAACACACAAAACTGATGGCCACTTATGGCCGTGTCCTGCTTTCAAGGCTTTCCGTCGGTGCCCTCCTCCCCCAGTATTAAAATCCCTCACGCATCCCGATCCATACACCTTAACTCAGCTGATAACCTCTAGGCCTTTTTTTTTAATGACAAACTGTTTTCGACCTAATTTTGGATTGGATTTATTCTGTTGAATTATTTGAGAATGACACCAATCTTCTTTTTTTGTTAAAAGGTCTTTACTGTTTAAATTCAAATACAAAGTCCATATTAAAAAGGATTTTTTGTTCATTGTCTTTAACTTTTATTTTTCTGTCTAAAACATTTGGCCTCAGTGCCCTTAAAGCTGTTCAAAATTGAAATTATTCAAGGCCACTTTGGCCTTGCAATTTTTGTACCTTATTTCGAGGCTTGATATTTATTTTGAAAATACATATGTTCACAAAAAGGTTGCATGGTTGTAATTGTTTAATTAAATATGATTATTCTTATGATGGTAATAACGAAACCATCAAACATAAAATATTTGTCTGAGAAATGGTACATTCCACTTGAACAAACATATTTGATATAACAATATTAAACATCTACTAGAAGACTATAGCTGGCTTTGTAAACTTTCAAACAATGACACTATAGTATTCTCCTTTCACAATCAATATGATCGTTCATGGACAACTTTAGCTTGGGTCAATGTTGAACATTTTTAATGGTTTTGTAAATATGAAAGAAAAATCTCAAACTATTCTTTCATTTAATTGTAAAAACAAAATAAAATAAACATGAGGGAATAAATGATGCACTCATATATTATTTTATAAAATATAGCAGGATGCTATGAAATGGTAATTTTTTAACATGCTTCAATCAAATATAAGTGTTCAAGCATGATTTTAAAAATCTTCATACCAAACCCAGATATGTACCGTACACAAGGCATTAAAATGTACTTTTGGTGGGTTTTTTTGTCTAGGAAAGAAATTTGGTTTCGATGTCTTTAGCAAATGTATTTTACAGAAATGTTTCTCTAACTCAAGAAAAAAATAGCAAGTTTTACATATAGTACGTTCCAAAAACAAAGAAAAACAGTAAATTGTGATTATCCATGCAATATATGATACACATGAAAAATGTATCAAACAACAAAAAGATTTGATTGTAAGAAACACCATCAAGAAGGAGATGCCTGCTCAATTCTTAGTGACACAAGACAATTTTATATTCAAAAGCACATCTGAGTTGAAACACGAAGAGAACAAAATTAGTTTAGCTCTTCTCACTAACCCATGCAACAAAGACACATGATATGAAAACAATCTGTTAAATACAAATGAGAAATAAAAAACCCAATGTAATACAATCAATATATTGGTTTTTCTATTCCTAACTATAAACTTTGGATATAATATAGACATGTACACTGCAATATACAAATAAAGTACTTGTAACTAATGTTTTCCTAATTAGAAACTATTTAGCAACACACACACACAGAGATTCTAGATGAATACATCCAATACACCCATAAAAACAAAACATTCCCAACTTTGTTCCTAAAGAGGAAGCAAATTACTCAACACATTTTTGTTTCATAATTTCAAACTGAATTGTTGGCATTACTACTGTGTTTCAATGTTGTTTGGTGTGCATATTTTATTAGTACACCCATTGATTACATATTTATTCACGATAGGTTTTTTTTTTGTTACATTCATTAACTGCATATACCCGGTACATGTATATATTTTGTACACTATATTGTGCTATATACTATTGACAAGTGTACCATATATTTAATATATTTATTACATAACATACAAAGCAGGCCTGAGACTTAAGGAATAATTAAAATATTAACCTAAAAATAGGTTTGCCCATGACACTACAGGTACCGAAACTTCAAGGTCGCATGAATAAGATAAAATAAGAACTACAGTATGTGTACATACCAAAATTGTGGCGACCGTTTTTTTTAAAGTCATGTCAATAAAGTCAGATAATCTTCATGCAACCTAAATGACCATTCTCATGCCTGACTAAGTGTAGAGTTGGTGTGAATTGCACCATTGTCGATTTAGTGACCTAAAACACATGACTGGTTGCTAACACCAGTGTTCTCGCTGGTCCACTTGAACAACCTGCCGCCCCCCTTTCACGACCTGCCGCCCCCCTTTCTCGATCAGCTGCCTCCTTTCTCGTTTTGCCTCTGCACATAAATAAGCTTAGCTATTGTCAATTAACAGTTCACCGTTATCTCAGACTAAACAAAACAATACCAATTCCATTGTGAGACACGACAGGGTAATTAACG